>CAUYRH010104801.1:0-19313 GCA_963574655.1 Perodicticus potto
ATGGTACTGGCACAAAAATAGAGACATAGACATTTGGAATCGAATAGAAAACCAGGAAATGAAACTAACATCTTACAACCACCTAATCTTCAATAAACCAATCAAGAACATACCTTGGGGGAAAGACTCCCTATTCAATAAACGGTGCTGGGAGAACTGGATATCCACATGTAAAAGACTGAAACTGAACCCTCACCTTTCTCCACTCACAAAAATTGATTCAAGTTGGATAAAGGACTTAAATTTAAGGCATGACACAACAAAAATTCTGAAAGAAAGCATAGGAAAAACACTGGAAGATATCGACCTGGGGAAAGACTTCATGAAGAAGACTGCTGTGGCAATTGCAACAACAAAAATAAACAAATGGGACTTAATTAAACTCAGAAGCTTCTGTACAACTAAGGAGACAAAGCAAATAGACAACTTACCCAATGGGAAAGGATATTTGCATATTTTGAATCAGACAAAAGCTTGACTAGGACCTATAGAGAACTCAAATTAATCCACATGAAAAAAGCCAACAATCCCATATATCAATGGGCAAGAGACATGAATAGAACCTTCTCTAAAGAAGACAGACGAATGGCTAACAAACATATGAAAAAGTGCTCATCACCCCTAATTATTAGAGAAATGCAAGTCAAAACCACCCTGAGATACCATCTAACTCCAGTGAGAATGGCTCACATCACAAAATCTCAAAACTGCAGATGCTGGCGTGGATGTGGAGAGAAGGGAACACTTTTACACTGCTGGTAGAACTGCAAACTGATGCAACCTTTTTGGAAGGAAGTATGGAGAACTCTCAAAGAACTCAAGCTAGACCTCCCGTTTGATCCTGCAATCCCATTACTGGGCATCTACCCAGAAGGAAAAAAGTCCTTTTATCATAAGGACACTTGCACTAGACTGTTTATTGCAGCTCAATTTATAATCGCCAAAATGTGAAAACAGCTTAAATGCCCACCAACCCAGGAATGGATTAACAAGCTGTGGTATATGTACACTCTCAGTCCTAAGCAAACCAGAGCAACTGGTCATCCTAGCTTGGGATGGCTCTTTAACACCGAGAACTGGAGGCCAAGAGATTGGGCAACGGGCCCACCCAACATGTGTACACTGTAGAGCCACAGAGCCTCAGAATTTGTCTATCAATTGGAGTCAGAAAAAGAAGAGACTCCACAGTTCTCCCCCAGAGCCCATTGCTGTGGGAGAGAGTTCTGGAAAAACACTATTAACATTACTCAACTATTAAGTGATGGTATTTTTTCCTTCCAGTAGTTCAGCGGTTCTCAGAGTTTTGCAGGGTTTTTTCCTCCCTTGCCGTCTTCCCCTGACTCTTCTGTTTCATTTCTTCAGGGAGAAGGATACGCCAGAAAGGAACACAAGAACGTAATCTCACTGGTTTCTGTTTCCAAAAGCTGATGCCCTGGAGGAAGAAGAAAAAAAGGCTCTAAACCCAGTCTGGTGGTGAGTCTTAGGGAAGCGGCAAGATACCGGAAAGATAATCACTGTGTAGCTAATCTAGACTGACAGGGCAGAGCCTGCCTGCCAGAGACTTCCACGCCCTAGGCTGGCACACAGGGAGAGCCACTAGAGCTAAAGTGGCCATAGTGACAGAGCAAGGACAATCTTCATGAAGAGATGACCAAGAACCAGATGGGAAGATGAATACTCCAGAGGACACCAGCACAGATGTCATACCAAGGACCACAGCCCTGCTCACCTCCCTTAAAGGATGCCATATAAGACCCTGGAACTGAACACTGCGCCAAGGGTAATTGACTAAATGAAGTTTCTGCCACCCTGTCACAATGATGATCTCAAATAGTTGCTACATTAAAGAAAAAGATAGTAGCATTCTTTGCATATCTGAGCCTATAAATAGATTCACCTGCCACGGAGCACAACACAGGGAAAGATCACAGGATTTAAACTCTGAGACCAGGCTTTGAGACACGGCACTACCACTCCAGAGTCTGTCATTTATTAGGAAATTCTTCTGCACGTCTCACAGGACTTCTCTGCTTCATTTTCTCTCCTGCTGCCCTCTGAATAGAGGAAGGACAGCTGATACCGCCCCTGTGCCCCTACTCTCCAACAGCTGTTCAAGCTTCCCTCAAACATCTGAAGACCAAACAGTGCTGCTCTTTAAAAACCACGCTTCGCCACCCCAGCTTGCATTTGTCCACTGCATTCAAGGATGACAAGTTGAATGGGGGCTGCCACCCCAGCTCTAAAACTCCACCAAGAGCTCCTTTCATACCAGGAAATCTTTTATTTAATCTTTGAGAGCAGCCGCAGTGCACATAGCCAGCCACTGTGTGCAGATTGTCTCTGTGCCCTTGATCTGGTAAACATCTGAGCTCCCCATACTCTCAGCCCTGAGCTTCCCCTGGGGACAAAATGAAGGAATCACTTTCCCCGGGTTGTCCCTCAAGGGGAGTGCGTGCCCACCTGCAGTGGTGTGGCCACAATCAGGATCTTAGGAGGCTCCGAAGCACTGGATATGCTGGTATAATACATGTTAGGTAACAATTAGGGACTTATGTGGTCAAGTAGATTTGAGAAATTCTGCTATAAGTAAAAGCAAAGAGTTGTCTTGAGCCCGAGAGAGCCCTGAAAATTCTAATGTGCTGAAGTGCTTTCCAAGCTTCTGTGACCCCGACTGCATAGAGCTCCCCCCATTGCCCAAACTATTATGTGTGTGTTGTGTTCCCCTCATGTGGTCACAGCTACATTTCCTCCTGGTTTACTGTGGTGGTCCATTCTCAGAGGTCCCCTCGGACTCTTTCCTCCCAAAAGTACCAGCTACAGCCCAAAACACTTTTCTGAGTCCACATGCTCTTGAATATGGCTAAAGCTATCTGTTCCGAGATGACAAAAATAGCCAAGCCATGTGTGATTGACAACATCGGCTGCACATCATGATAACTAGTATCAGTTTCTGAGGGCTGCTGTCACAAGGTACCACAAACTGGGTGGCTAAAAACAACAGAAATTTATTCTCTGACAGTTCTGGAGGCTAGAAGTCCGAAGTCAAGCTGTACTTCTGAAGGGATCTGAGGGAGGGTCTGTCCCACCCTTCTCTCCCCACTCTGGTAGTTGTCAGTGACCCTGGATGTTCCTGGGCTCACACGTACATCCCTCCTTCCCTGTGCCTCTGTACATGCCTGTCTTGGTGTCCCTCTTCCAACAGGGACACCAGTCATTGGACTAAGGCCCCACCCTATTCTAATATGACCTCATTTTTACTAATTACATCTGCAATGAATCTATTTCCAAATAAGATCACATTCTGAGGTTCTAGGAAGGACCTGGATTTTAGGAGGTGTGCAGATAGGTGATTCAACCCAGTACATCATCTAAGATGTTTTCTATGACTTTGTCTCCAGGCCTAATCTCTGGGAATGGGACATAAGCATTGGTATTCATTAAAGATCTCTGGGTAATTTCAATATGCAGCCAATGTTGAGATTCATTTTGGAGACCGTTTTTTAGCCCATGACATTATAGCTACATCATTTATTTATTCTCCAATTTATTCTATATATAGTGGCTGGAAGAATCCCATGTCCATGTCATTTTCACCACACCCTTCTATTCTCAAACCTACATCAGGACCCCTCCTGCCATTGAATCAGAGCCAGCTACCTAGAAGGGGCCAGAGGGACCCTCTAGTTCCTCTCTGAACTGATGAAGAAGGAGCCTAGGGCCTTGGAGGTCACTCAAATCATCAGTAACAGTTTGGGGATCTCTTGATTCCAAAGTAGAGCTGTCCTCAGGATGTCATACCCATCACTCCCACTGGTCCCCTTCCATCTCTCTTCATGGCAAGTCACTGCTCTCAACAGCTAATGGATATGTTTCTATTCCTTTTTATTTGTGTAGATACAAATAACCTTGCCTTCAAGTCTGATCCCCCAAACGCCTCTTTTAGGAAGTCTCTCCCGGTGAAAAATGTCTAACTCTAATCACTTCTTTGTTCCAAGTTCCATGTATCAGAATGTCTACATTAAGTCAAGCCTGTATTAATCTCACTTACCTCTTTGTGGCCTTTTAAAAATTTTAATTTTTGTGTTCTATCTGCCTGTTTGATCCCAGATTTTCTGCATTTTTTTTGTCTTCTCCCACATACTACCCAGCCTATAACCTAAAACACTTTCTTTCCCTTTCTTTCTCTCACACACCCATGTGTGCACATTGCTATTGATGCTTCTGAAATGCTCTTAATTAGGGGGTCACATTCTGTGAACCACAGTCAGATGTGTCTGAAGAGAACAAGGACAAAAACTCATACGTTACTAATGTATTGAAAGTAAAATTGGGTCCAAAGTTGTTCATGTGTTTTCCCTCTGAATTTGTGAATGTGTTGCCATTACCCTAAGTGGCCAAAGACACCCAGAGTCTCCCATCTCTCCAAAAAGGTAGGATTCTTACAGAAAGAGTGACAAGCATCATTTTTAATTTATGTCATTCAGAAGGGTGCTAACCCATAAGGCATTAGCCTTGAATCTAGGCTACTGTCTTGAAAACAGTTTTTCCCTATTCTGCCCTCCCCACTTCAAGGTCCTCCACTGCATAACTTTAAGTCATCAAGAACTGAGGCCACGCAGTGGTTCACGCCTGTAATCCCAGCACTCTAGGAGGCCAAGGTGGGTGGATCGCTTGAGCTCATGAGGTCAAGACCATCCTGAGCAAGAGTGAGACCCCATCTCTAAAACAATAGCTGGGTGTTGTGGCTGGGCTCACACGTACATCACTCCATCTGTAGTGCCAGCTGGTCACCTGTAGTCCCAGCTACTTGGGAGGCTGAGGCAAGAGGATTTCTTGATCCCAAGAGTCTGAGGTTGCTGTGAGCTTTGATGCCATAGCACTCTACTGGGGGACACGACAGTGAGAGTCTGTCTCAAGAAAAAGAAAAAAAGGAATTGAGCTCAGGTGACATTGATGCATAAAAATCCTGCCATTACTCTAAGTGGCCAAAGACACCCAGAGTCTCCAATCTCTCCAAAAAGGTAGGATTCTTACAGAAAGAATGTCACTTAGAATGTCTGTCCCTCCCCTGAGGCAGGAGGGCCAGAATGCCTACCACCCCTACACCAGGGAGGAGATTACTATACAGAAGAGCAAGGGAAGAACCCATCCTTTTCCAGCCTAGAGGATGGTGGGAGAGTTAAAGAGAGAAGAGGACAACTATGAGAAGAATATCCCCATGGCCCCTCTCTGTGTTTGGCACTGAATAAGGGAACCTAAGAGAGAGGAATGTGGCACAGCCTCTGCTCCTTGCACAGACTTCTACAAAAAGAGCTGGACGCCTTACACCGACCCAGCCAGACCACACCAACCTGGCAAGGCAGCAAAGAGGGACAGAGGGAAGCTCTGAGCTTTCACTTTACTGATGGTGAAAGCCAGGGGCCTGCTGGGATGGACAGAGGCATTGTCCCATGACCATAGCCACAAGGAGCTAAAGGCCAGCCAGAGGAGGAGCCCCCAGTCCGGCACAGGGTGACACCAACCACAGTCTTAAGGCAGGAACCTGGACAAAGAGACATGACCTGAGGCCACAGCCCCTTACCCCCCACAAACCAGATGCCTTCATACTCCAGTTGCCTTTTTAGGAAGAGAAGCAGTCAGAGGGTGGAGGCGATCTGAAATTCAAACTATTTTTTCCTAGAAAGTCTGAGCATTCCTTGAAGGCTTTGTTAAAATGATCAAATCAGACATTCACTCAAACCAAATTAGACCTTTCATTTTTTTCTTTCCACTGGGGGTAGGGATGGGGGGATTATGAATTAAACTATAAGCAAAATAAATCTTTCCATATCCAAGCACCAGTGGGAGTTAGGTTTTTCAGAGCTGTTCCACCTTGAGACACCTACAACTCTGCATTAATTTCAGAATTGGCAAAATACCCAGATACCAATGAGGATAGAAATCCTTTTATGCATTGAACTAGCAATGTGAGTTACCTAGCAATGCATTACAGATTTATCCTACCAGCTGTATGTGAATTAAATTTTAAAACTCCAATTGATTTCATTTCCAGTCCTTAAATATCCAGGTGGCTGATTGCATTAATTAGAATTGTCACAGGAGTTAATAATTTCACCCTCCAACTTCCACCTCTTCAAAATCTGTTGTCTTGATACTCTTGCTGATAAGGTGAGGGGTGTGGTGCACGCAGCACAGGAGTGGATCAGAAAGCAGGGGCCTGATGAGTCATCCAGGAGATGAATTTTTCACAACCGCCTCTGCTGGAGCCTGAGCAGGATGCGTTACCACGTGGGCGGGTGGAAGCAGGAGCATCGGAGTGACATAGATGAGCAAGGTGCAAATCAGCAAAGCCCCATCATGTGCACAGGGGGATTCTCCTCAGCACCCACTACCTCCCTACACTGCCCTTACTACAGGAAAGAGCCAGCAATCACTCATCCCCCAGAAGCCCAGACAGAACAAAGGCCCAGCCCTAGTTAACAGCTATCCCAGGAGGAGGTTGGTAGCTTTGCCATGGGGGAGGGGAAAAGCAGGCTCAGGCACCAACTATCAGAGGCCCTGTTAACTTCAGATGTTTGACAGACAGATGGATCAGTAACTTACCACATTCCTAGGAAAAGAAAAGCATCAGATCCCTTATAGGAGAGCACTGGGTATACCAGGCTCTGCTATACGCTGTCACGCAGATGCTCTCCTGAACAGAACATACAGAGTTAGTTCCATGATTTTTTTCCAGCTCCTCTGAGGTTGCAGGCAGAGCTGTGTTTGGCAAGGGGTTTGCAGGTGAGGATATGGAAAACATTTGTGAAAATCAGGTGAGAAAACATCTCCTTCCTTTGGCAACTGCCTGGGGCTATTGAATCCACTTCCAGATATTACTTTTTGGACAAAGTACCAAACATTTGACTGGAATTCTATTCTGGAACCATAAATACCTTACGGACACCAACTAAGTACCTGGATCTGGGCACAAATGCTGCTGCTTCTGGGGACAGTGACAGGGCAGCTCGTGAGAATTCGAGCTTATTTCAGTCTCCCACTTAGCCCAAATTCTAAGTGTTCACTCTTTCAGGCTTAAAAACAACCACGGGATATGTTTCTTCCCGTGAAATAGTGCTGTGAATCTGTGGTCCCCAGCCCGCAGCCCATGATCGTACAAGCCCATAGCCTGTTAGGAGGTGAGCAGTAGGTGAGCCAGTGAAGCTTCGTTTGTGTTTACAGCCACTCCCCATCACTGACATCACTGCCTGAGCTCTGCCTCCTGCCAGATCAGCAGTGGCATTAGATTCTCATAGGAGGGCAAATCCTACTGCAAACTGCACATGTGAGGGATCTAGGGGTGGGCGTTCCTTATGAGAATCTAATCCCCCCACCCCAGTCCATGGAAAAATTGTCCTCCATGAAACCGGTCCCTTGTGCCAAAAACATTGGGGACCATTGCTGTTAATGATGGCCAGAATCCCAAATACATATCCAACTGTTTATAGCATTGAGGAGGCATCTGTGACAAGGGAGAAATTTTACTTGATTGTGAAAACACCTAGGGCAGAGTCTCCATTCAGTCTCCTTCTAACTGCACTACCCTCCCTAAGTTATTTCTGAGTCTTAAAACAAAACTTGTGTCAATGAGCAATAGACTTATTTCAATAAGCCATGTGTCAAGAACTGGGGGTTTGATGTTCGAAGGGTGTCTTTCTCCAGACATTGAGGTCCTGCAGCCCTGGCTCTCTCTTGCTGGTTACCCTCCCTTAAGCAAGTCTCTCCATCCTAAAATTCAATAACAATGAGAGATGAGCTCACTCAGGCAGATTCTGGAGTCAGACAAATTTGGATGAATTCTACCTATACCATTTATTAGCTATTGACTTTGAGTAAGTTATTGTCCTTTCCTTATCCATGAAATAAAAAGGCATCGTAACAGCAGTTTTATAATGCTGTGATATTAAACGAGAGCGTGAATGTAAATCCCTCATCACCCTTCCTACAAGGCAAGACCTGTTCTTTTTGCTATTGCTTTTTTTTTTTTTTTTTTTAAAGTTTATGGTAAGAAGAAAGTTTATGGTGAGAAGAAGGAAGGACCGAATTCAGGTAGTTATTTTCTTGTCATTGTTGCTAATTTCTAAAAAAAAATTAAAGTTAATGGTAAGAAAAATAGTTAACTGGCACCATGAACAATCTTTAGTAGGTGCTACATAGTGGTCACTTTTCTTGCATCAGAATTAAATCTTCCAGGAGCAAGGAATATAGACCCTTAAAGAGAGTACTAAAGTGAGATGTGATAAGGACAAGCACAGGCCTAATAAAGTGCTGTGGGATCCATGGAAAGAGAGGCCTTATCTGAGAGAGACATGGAGGCTTCAAGAAGAGGCAACATTGAGCTGAGGAGGTGTATGACCAGGAACAGAGATACTGACATCGTTCAGACAATGGAAGAGTTTGAGCAAAGGGTTGGAGCTTGAGTTGCATTCAGCATGTATGAGGAATAATTTTTAAAACGACATAATCAGAACCTAAGGCACAAGGGTGAAAGATTTTAAGAGAAATCACTATTAAAAGAGAAGTGTAAAAAAACAAAAATAGATTGGCATCAAATTGCAGTGGACTTCCTAAGAATTTAGGCTGCATCTTTGGGCCAGTATTTCTCACAATAGACCTGGTGGGTTGTCTATGTCAGGTCAAGGGAAAACTTTCGCTCCACTTTCTGAAGGTTTACTGAAAATAACCTGACAAAAGGCATATTTATAGGAGAAAAGACAGAGAAAATTTAATAACGTGCACACATGTGCATGGGAGTTATACAAAATGTGAACTCAAAGAACGGCCAGATGGCTACCACTTAAATATTCTCTTCACAGAGGGGAGATGTATGGACTTGGGAGGTGGGAAGCAGATGTCAGAAGATGAGGGGAAAAGCTACCCAGGAACAAAGGTTGTCTTGTGCAGATAGTCTTCCAGGTAACCTCAGAAGAAGAGATGGAAAGTCTATCTGGGGTAGGACAACACCCAGTCTCTTTCCTTTGGAGCTTGATCTTTCCTGGTTATTTGATGAGCTCCCTAGGGAAGGGGTTTAAGACATTGCATTTCTTTGGGAAAGCAGCTTTGTTAGCCACGGAAAGAAATTCCAGAGAGAAAACCCCTCCCTCCCTCCCTCAGCTTGGCAGAGAACAAAGACCAGGTCAAAAGGACTTTGATTTTGAGGGAGCTTTTGAGGCTTTTCAGCCTGTCTTTGGGGTGTTGCTTTTTGAGCCCCCAAATCTACATAAGAATAACTGTTAGAAAAGCAGGTTTACCGAAGCATCAGGTTGGCAGGGATGTCCAGGGATCCACTGATTTCACAAGTTCCCCCAGTGATGCTGATGGACATGGAAATTTGAAGACTATTGCTATAGACCTTGGGACCCCTGAGAAGGGTTGAAGGCAGATGAAGGTTACAGTGAACACTGTTATTTGTAAATGAGACTGACAGCTGTGTAGAAGACGGTTGGGGGGAGGGCTGAGAGGCAGGAAGACACTGCAGGGTGATGCACACCTGGGCTGAACTAGGGCAAGGGCACTGAGGGCCGGAAGGTAAGTCAGACTAGGAGGCATCCCATCAGAAGGAGGTAGTGGGCTGAGGTCACCCAAGGCAAATCTGAATGCCAGGGATATGTGGTTGCAAGAAATATCCTGGAAACATTAAGTCCTTTCTGGTGGCATGGAGAAAGTGAATGAGTCGTACTTAGACATTCAGCAAGCATAAATAATCTACAGGCAGATTTGCAAAAGCAGTGAAGAAATCTTGTCAGAATTATTGCTTTCTGGGAAATTGTATGCAGACAGGTGACAGATATCACCCTCTTTTGAGAGGTGGAAGCTGCCAACAGTTGTAAGTGATAAAGCTCTGCTTCCTTTATTTGGCCTACAGAGAATCCATTAGAAATCCCACCAGCAAGCCTGTCAGACTGCACAGCAGAGGAAGATCAATGTGTCCCTCACCTTAGGAACGAGAAAAAATATGAGAGAAAAATGTGGCCCTAAGGCAGAAAAAAGCCTACTTTACCCAAGAGTATGATAAGCCCTGGGAATAATTAGGCATTTCTACAGGAAAAATAATAAAGAAAAATAAACAGGCTCTTCCTAAGGTGAAGCAGGCAAAATCCAACGCTAGACAGGGCAGGGCAACGGGAGGAAGCAGCTTTTTTCTAGCTCCTCCTCCATTCTTCTTGAATTCTCCTTACCACTTCTTCCAGCCGCCCAGCCACAGGCCTGTATTCCATTAGAATATGAATGAGAAGCCCGTTGGGAGAATTTTATGCTGCCATGGCAACAGTCACCATGGCAACTCTTAATTAATTGGATGATGATGAAGTGGAGGAAGAAAAAAAGCCAACCAGAACGGATACAACTCTAGAGGAAGTCATGGTGTGTAGTAATTATGTGAATTTCATTCAGCAAAGGCTTGCAGCAGGTCAGAAATGCAAATATCTCCCCCCCCCCCCCCGCAGCCACCACCTACTCGGCTGCTTTCAGATCAGACAAATGTGAATGAGTGGCTCGGGCCTTGTGGATGCACAAACACACATATGGCTGCCCCAGCACAGGCAGATTCTCCAGGGAGATAAAACTGCAGCCTAATGCGGGGAAGGCTGGCTGATTTCTACAGAGAGCGGCCAGAGTCAGCAGCTTTCGTGCCCGTGTTTATAGCAAATGGTACCAAACAGGCAAATACTGTGGGAGCCTGCAGAACTGTTCAAATTGGAGGTGTCCTCTGATCAAAGGCAGGGGAGGGCTTGGTTTGTCACCACCGACTCAAGATGGCACAGTGGCTCCTACACACACAGATGGCTCACAGTTCAAAAAGAACACCAATCTGGAGGGGGTGAGAGAGGAGGATCCAAATAGGAAAGGTCCCCAAAGAAACCCTCACTTGTCAGCTCTGTTAAGAACACAAAGTGGGGAAGGGAGGTAAGCCAATTGCAGAGAATTTTTTTTTTACAATATTGTTCTCCCACCCTAACCTACTTCAATTCCCTTTCTTCATTTATCCAAATTATATTCAGACCCCAGGGAACTGGGTTTTTGATTTTGTGAATATTCTCTGGCAGAGGAAGTAGTTAAGAAATGTTTAGCTTGATTGAGAAGCTACTTCCACTACACCCCTCCTTCCTGTCTCTAACCAAGAAATCTTGAACAAAAGTGCCCTAGGGCTATAACTTTCCTTCCTACAGAAATCCCAGACCCTCAGATCTGCTGGGCTTTCCATGATCCTTCTCTTATTATTCTTGTGAACAAAATGTTTGGAGTTTTGGAGATGAGGTTCTGAAAGCATCTCCTAAAGCTGCCAGGCACCCTCTGGGGTAGGTGGGCAATGGAATGCCACCTCGTGGAGCAATGTGGCCTTCTTGTCTTGATGATAATCTGAAAAATCCATGGTCTTCTCATGACCCTGTAAGTACAGTACTCATGATTGCTTTTATTAATTGCATTGTTATTATTATCCGAAAGCACCTTACCATATAGAGACACTGGACAAGTACCATCGAAAGCCACCTGAACATGTACCACCCAAAATTTTACAATCTGAGAAGAAAATGACCCAACTGACACTTTTCTATACATAAAGTTGTTTTCAAGGAAAAAAAAAAAAAGAAAGAAGATATCTAACCTATCTAAGCTCCCTTCTAGGAGAAACTTACCTTAATTTTTACCTTAATTGTCCCTTCTTGGAGAAACTTACCTTAACTCTTGAACGCACCAAAATGCATTCAAATTCCCTGTCTCAGTATCCACAATTCCATCACACAACGCATGAAAGCTAATATGTTCAACATGAACCTAGAACAAACCACACATCTGGCCGACTCGGGGAGAACAAGCACCTTTTCATTTTCTCGGTCAGGCATTCCAAGAGAGTCAATTTCCCTTTTCTTTTTCCAGATAACCAATTACTGTTTTTGCTGATCGAACCAAAGGCAGAGTGGAGGAAGGGAAAAGAAGAAAGACTCACATGAATCAACGATCTGTTTCCAATAATAACCCATGCCATCTGGTCTGACTTCCCTGCCTTCCTGACAAATACCCAAAGCACCTGCAAAATGGAGCACAAAAAGTAGATTCCTATGTGGTAATATGCACGAAATACATAATGTGTTACTTAAATGATTGACTGAAAAAGCCATTTTGCTCTGTGATAAAGGAAACCATAAATGCCCCCCCCTTGACCTCTGGAATATTTAAAATTACCGTGAAGATTACCTCACTCTTGTTTGAGAAATCATTAAGGGTTCACCAGACAATTTGCAGAATGTCAGGGTTTCTAAGTGGTAATAAAATCTCCAGTAGATTCAGGGAAGGAGTTGAATTGGAGTGCAAATGAATGCAGCTCCAGGCACCTTGCCGCATCAACCAGTAAAACATTTCACAAAGTATTCAGAACCCAGCCATCATACCCTCTAGGTTCTCATCAGAGCTAAAGACTGTATTTCTCTTAAAACCAAAACCATTTATATAGGAAGCATTCCAAAGAGACCACCTTGCAGAACCTTCCTTTTATTAACATCACTGTGATTCATTCAAATCGAACCACTTTTGCATGTCGGAAAGTGGCCCTATTAATTTATAATGACTCATAGTATGGTTTAAGTGCACACAACAGTTCATTGCATCCTCAGTTCAGTAAATTCATGGCAGGTCAGAGGGAAAACTGATTTCTTTTCACCTCCTCACCGCCAACTGTAAATATCCAGAGATATCAGGAAGAGAAAAAAATGTGAGCTGATGGGTTTTATTTTGTTTTGATTTGTTTTTCATTTTAGGACTGCTTTAACATATATTGTAGTACAAGGTCAAAAAAAAAATCAGGATCTTATTCCACATAAGCTATAACCTACCAAAGCAATATATACCCACTTGTTTTTTAGTGCCTTATCCTGTTGGAATCAGAAGCCTCAGACTCAAATCCTAGCACCACCAGCCCCTCCATTCTCATGCCTAAGGAGGCCTCAGTTCCCATTGTTCTAAAGTGGGGACAATATTTAGATGTCTTATATGGTATTTAGAAACTCAAACGAGATCATAGATGCATGTATATATGTATACACATCTACACACACCCATGCAGATGTGTATATGCATACACGTACACATATACAGTTGAACCTCTATAGTTGACCACCTCCCTACATTGACCTCCTTAAGTTGACCTAATTTTCATAGACCAGACATGCACCACATGTTCCTTATGTTGACCACGTCCATATGTTAGCCTATTTGTTACAATCTCTTGGGTGGTAAACTTACAGAGGTCCTACTGTATTTATACACATTTATATGTATACATGCACACCACACACACAAGTGGAGGTGCCCTCTGTAAATGCTGGTGATCAGAACTGCAGGAGGGCAGAGAACACAGCCCCTCCCTTCTGGGAGCCTACCACCTCGCCGGAGCTTTTATGTTCTTTTTCTTGCACACTAGTAACCTATTCTCATGAGCTGCATAGCCTCCTCTTGCTCTGAATGCCAGCATAACCATGGGCTAGCTTTGGGGATTTGGGGGGACAGGGACTCTTTAAGCTCAGAAATACCTCTTTTTTCCAAAACACCTATTCCACATTGGATCCCACATCAGTCCTTTTCCCTGCAGATTTTCAGAACCTTTCTCCTTTCACCTATGGTGAAAATAACCCCTCTCCAAGCTCCTGCCTCCCAGACCTATCACCTTTGACGCTTCCTTGCACTCCCATCACAGAGCACTTAGTCACTGCTCCTAACTCAGCTAACAGTGTCCGGTCTTTCTCTCCTGTCCCACTGCTGTCATCATCCTGCCGGCCTCCATATATAAGAGATGACCAAGAGATGACCTAGCCAACAGTCTGGCTGCAAAGTCCCTTGACCTTTGGCAAGGAAAGTGGTCACCCACTCTCACCCCTTCTCACCGCCACACCCAATACCTAATCCTTGTATGAGGACAAAGGCCCATTCTGACCAAAGCCTTGGATCCTTCTAGCCAGCTCATTCCTCAGGTCCAGTCTGCTTTTTTTTTCTTCTCTATACATGTACATGTGTTTATTTGGTTCCACTTTTTGCCTTCACAAAATTAAAGAGGCTTAAAATTTAATAACAATAACAATGTTTAAGATAAGGACTAGAAACAAAAACCTCGGAAAGAACAAACGAAGATAAATACATTTGGAAAAGAAATCAGATGATTGCTGCAGTGAAATATTGAGCAATAATAATAACAGTAATAATAATAATGCAAAAAAAGTAACATTCACATTGTCAGATAAAAGTATGTCTATCATAGAATGCTTTGACTCTGAGGTTCAGTATGGAGTCATCAGTTAACTTCTTTTATTTTTTCCAAAGTCTCAAAAAATAGAGAATATTTATTTTTATAAATAAAAATAGAAGATAATTTCAAAAAACGGATCATGCCAGATCTTATAGACAATAGAAAAAGAAGAAATACTTCAAAATCATTCTACTTCATCTGGGTATACCTGATATTAAAATTGGAAAAACTATATTATTATAAAGGGAAATTATAAACATATTTCACTTATTAATGAGGATGCAATATCCTAAACAACATATTAACAAGTTGAATTAAAAATTATTGTTCAAATAATGTACTTTGGTCAAAATTAAATCCAGTTTATGTGAGAATTAGTCACTATTTTCTTTTCTTTTCTTTTCTTTTCTTCTTCCTTTCCCTCACCCCTTCCCTCCTTCTCACTCCAATCTGCTTTTTTATTCTGACATCCCATCATCTCATCAAGACCTTCAGTTTCTCAGAGCCACTAGCCCACTACCTCTTGCATTCCTGTCCAACCTGTTTTTTTATAAAATGTCTCTTCATTTGCCAAAATGCTCAACTCACTTGAACCCCTCCCTGCCTTCTGCAGCACCGTCACTCCAAACCCTTAACCTTGGACAGATAGGACCTCCTTCTCTGGTCAGCCCCACGCTGTTTGTTGAGTGCTTTGGCATGTTTCTTGGCATGTTCTTGGCATGCTTCCTAAAGTCCAGAGAAGTGTGAGTTGATAGCACTACAAGCACAAGGTCTCCCACCGCAACTGAACTCTGAAGGACAGTCAGCAATCCTCCCTTCCTTGAAAGATTCTCTCACTCTCCCTGAAAGACTGCCTCTTTCAGTCTCCATCCTAACCTTTGTTCATTTCACTTTGCTAATTAACTAGCATCTTACTTCTCCAAGAAAATGGATACTACCCACAGAAAACTCCCACAACCTGGAAAACTTAATGCATACCTACATTAATTTTCAGTTCTTCCTAAGTAGAGTGGGGAGGGACATGGTCTTGGATTAGTTCACCCAAGCTATGTTTATGGGTTGTTTCTTTGTTTTATGTTTGTGTTTTTTAACTTAAAAATCTCCTCTCACCTGAGAAGTTATCCCCATAAGTCAATTTCAGTTTCTCCTACATTTTTAACCTCTTTTGTTCAGAGTTTCCCTCTTGCTACCCATTTCTCCCAACCTGAACAGCCAGACTTCTCAAAAAACTCACCTGCACTTTCTCTATTTCCTTTCTTCCCAGTTATTCTTCATTCAACCCATTTCAATGATCATATGTACACTTTCTGTTGATCTGGTATATTTCCCTAGGATGAAATTTCTGGGTCAGACGTCAGTATTTTTTTCATCTAAGTAGATAGTGCCAAACAGTTTTCCAAAGTGGTTGCCAAGTTAATAACATCTACTCCTGTGAACAGTTTATGAGACTTCTAGTTATTCTTACATCCTCTCCAACCCTTGATATTGAGTCTGTTTCATTTCAGCCATTCTGGGGTCTATGTCCAAGCATTTCATTGTGGTTTTAATTGGCATTTCCCTGAAGATCATATATTGAGCACATTTTTCACACTTATTAGTCTTTTAGATAAGTTCTTTTGTAAAGTTCCTATTCAAATACTTTGGCTATTTCTCTGTTGTGTTTCTTTTCCTATTGATTTGTAAGAGTTCTTTATATATTCTGGATGTGAGTTTATATATATGTATAGCAAATCTTTTCCCCATTCTCCTTAGCTGTCTCTTCACTCTCTTTATGATATTTTTTTATGAATAAAAAACTTTAAATCTTAATATAGTCCATTTTTTTTCTTTATCTATTTCCTTTTCAGGTCCTACCTTTTGCTGTTGTTGTTGTTGTTAATGGAGACAGGGTTTTGGTCTTGCTCTGTCTCTCCAGCCTGAGACCAATCAAAGCTCACTGTAACCTGGCACTCCTGGCTCAAGAGACCCTCCCACCTCTGCCTCCTGAATAGCTGGGACTAAAAGGAATGCACCACCATGCCCAGCTAATTTTTTGTTGTTATTGTTGCTATGTAGCCCAGGCTGGTCTCAACCTCCTAGGCTCAAGGTGATCCTCCCACCTTGACCTCCCAAATTGCTAGGGTTACAGACATAATAAGCCAGTGTGCCCAGCCAGTACCTACTTTCAGAAGAAAAAAAAAATCTTTACCTACTCCAGGGTCATAATCTAATCACCCATATTCTAAAAGCTTTATTCGTTTACCTTTCACAATTAGATCTGAAATCCATCTGGAATTGATTTGTGCTATTATTCATGTTTGAATCTCTAGTATCTAATGTAGCCCCTGAAATTCAGTTAATCCTTAATCAATATTGTCAAAATTAATCAACGAGAAAGCATTTGGGAAACAAGGCAGGGAAAAGACAAATTTGGGTCAAAAATTGATGCCGTGTGTCATCACAGATCTTCTGGGTTTCTTTATCTTCAGTCACTGCCCATCTGCTACAGGGTCAACTTCTAACATATCTTCCCTTGATCCTTTATCTTCAACCCAAAGCCAAAAATCCCAGAATTTCTGTGTGCTCAGTATGAAGAAAGCAGGGACATCTTGGGAAAACTACGGCCAGTTCACATTTCAACATGCATTTGGGGAGACTAAAAAGTTTCTACAAATCTAAAAACATCTGGCTTGGTGCCTATAACTCAGCCGGCTAGGGTGCTCAGCCACATACACTGGAGCTGGCGGGTTCGAACCCAGGCCCAGGCCCGCCAAACAATGACAACTCTAACCGAAAACTAGCTGGGGGTTGTGTCGGGCACCTGTAGTCTCCCAACTATTTGGGAGGCTGAGGCAAGAGAATCACTTAAGCCCAAAGACAGTTTGAGGTTGCTGTGAGCTGGGATGCCGCAGCCCTCTACTGAGGGCAACATAGTGAAACTCAGTCTCAAAAAATAAAAAACAATTTTAAACCATCTTCAACCACATAAACAGACCACAAGGAAAGTGCTTCTTCAAACCTTTTTTAAATAAGCCATTTTTATCAAAACAAAGATGATATAGTGCCGTAAATAGAAAGCTAACTGCTTCTCACTCTCTAGGGGTCCCTTTTAAGAAATGTCAGGAAAGATCCATGATTAGCTCTCAAACTAGAAAAGAAACCCATCCGTCACTGTGGGATGGGCCAGCTTATCTATTAACACACCATATTTTTCTCTCTGTGTGTGTCCAAAATGCTTCCATAGATTATTTCTCTCTGAAACAGAAAGAAATTGAAATACAATATAAAAGATGACAAGATAAGAAGGCTTGATCCAAAAGAGAATGGAGGCCAGGCGCAGTGGCTCAAGCCAATAATCCTAAGCACCCTGGGAGGCTAAGGAGGGTGGATTGCCTGAGCTTAGGAGTTTGAGACCAACCTGAGCAAGAGCAATACCTCGTCTCTACTAAAAACAGAAAAAACTACTCAGGTGTTAGTGGCAGGCACCTATAGTCCCAGCTACTGAGGATCAGTTGAGCCCAAGAATTTGAGGTTGCTGTGGGCTATGATGACACCACAGCCCAGGGCAATAGAGTGAAACTCTGCCTCAAAAAAAGGAGAGGGACAGAAAACCACGTTCAGACCTAATGAAAAAAGATACTAAGGTTAGGTCCACAGATTGTCTCAGTGGCAAGAGAAATTGCTGGGGGAAAAATGAGATAAGTTTCTAGTCAAAGGCAGTGGCCTGAGGAATAGAAGCAGAGAAGGCAATGGCCGAAGGCATGGTTTGAGAAGAGTCTGAATTTAGCTCTGATCCATGCAGAAAATAAAGGACGCAGAGGCAAACGTTACTGAAGGCTCCCTGGCTTGTGGCTGTAGGACAGTGACAGCTCTGAATGGAGCTGACCAAGGAGCCAACCTGGAGATTGACAATCTTGTCTGAGAACCAAGGGAACCAAGATCCACCCCAGATTCCTGCCGCTGACTTAATAGAGTAAAGGACAAAGATGGTATGTCAGTACTGCATGAGATTAGCTGCTCTGCTGCTGGGATCCCTGAGTGCCTGACAGGTGGCAGAGGGTCCTGGATGACAAAGAACACTGACTCATCCAGTCTGATAAATATTTATTGGGTGATTTTTGCAGGCAGATCTGTCAATGAACTGAGCTCTGCGACTTGTCAAATTACCTTGAACTTTTCTACAGTCAGAAGATCTGGATTCAAATTCTGTCCCTTATTGGCTGGTAAGACCTTTGTCAAATTACGTCTTCCTTTAAGCCTCAGTTTTCTCATCTGCAAAAAACAAGCATCTGAATTAACCGTCCGAAGTCCCTCCATCCCTAAACCTCTGCGGTGTGTTGTCTCGGAACATTTCCCTCCCAGTGGAACTCAAGTTAATCTGCTCACACCATCCATCATTTTCCTGTCTGAGGTTTTATTTCCCTAATCATATTTGGGTAAATTTTCAGCCTCTCTCTGTCTCTTCCTTCCAATCCAATAAAGCCTATAGGGATTTGTTTTGTATTTCATTTAATGTCATTATTCATCCCAACAGTCGTTGCCTAACCATTTCCCTGCCTATAGCATAATTAGCTATTAAAGAGCTATACTGGCATGGTTTTCAAGTTGCATCCTCTTTTGTCTGAGGTGGATTGACTCTAAACTGATTAAAAGATCTCAGCATTTCAAATGCAATTTTTAAAATGCAACATATTTTCAAGACTTCCACATGACTCTGCCAGGCCAAGGGAGCTGCCAACCCTTACCAACTGCCAAAGAAGGCAAATAAATAATCCTGAAAGTGGTTTTAAAATGAAAGTGACAGTGCTATCCTCTTCCACTGACTTCTAGGGGTCTGTAAGACACCAAGGCAGATGTTTCAGATCTGCCCTAGGATGCAGTGGCTTCCCAGACTAGCCTTCTGAGTTAGCATCTAGGGATCACTCACCATCTTCCCTTGCTTCACATGTGCCTACCTTCCTTTTTATTTTTTTTAATAATTTTATTAAATCATAATTGTGTACATTGGTGCAATCATAGGGCAGAATGTGCTTCATATACAATCAGAAACATTTTGATC
>CAUYRH010104802.1:0-12813 GCA_963574655.1 Perodicticus potto
GGTAAGACAGAATTTATTTACAGAAAAGAATACAGAAAACACTAAAGCTCCTGGTAGAGAGAGAGAACTCAAGTGGGGAGAGAAAAGCTCTCTCCGTTTTTCTCCCGGTCTTTCCCCGTCTCTGCTTTTAGGCTTTTAGTCTTGGGGTATATATAGGTGTATGGGTTCCTTGGCCAGGAAACGAATGAACACAGTCCCTTCCACCGGGGCAAGGTGAATGAATGTATCAGTGAAAGAACACAGTCCCTTCCGCCCGGGGGAACTATCAATTATAAAAAATATTAAACAACAAGTTTTTTAAAGTTGAATGAAGGAAACACCTAAATAAAAACAAATATGCAAAAAAGGTAAATCATTTTAATCTGGTTTGGGGGCGTAGCTTAACTATCAACATTATCCCCTGGAGTTTTATATTTTTAATCTTCATATCAGTTTTTTCGCCTGGTGGTTTTTCATAGTATCTTTTTGTTGTAGTTGTTGTCTAAAGACAAATATGTGTATTTAGTTCAGAAAATAATACTTGTAAAATTTTTCTATTATGTACCAGTACACAAAGGATATACAGCATGAAATTACAGGAATGCTTCAGATAGAGTTTTTATCCAGATGCATCAGTGTTAGTGACTGATGCATTCCATAATGTTGAAAAACAAGGTCTGATGGTTTTGTTTTCTGCAACACGGCAATAGGAAAAACTAGTTTCCCAGAAAATCCAACAAAAATAAAAGATCTAAAACCAGCTTAATAAAGTTTACATTTAAAATAAATTGTTATGAATGACTGGTGAACATTTTAAGAAATTTGACATTTCTAAACGAGAGAGGAAGAGAAATGGGGTATCAAAACAAAGAGGTAATTAGTGTTGGGAAAAATTGACAATCTAAAATCCATGTGTTACGGAGTCTCAATATTAGAAGTTGTATGATGGAAGATCAACTCAGAAACCCTCACACAAAGCTGTCACTTCTGATGGATGAATCAGATTGAAAGAGAGAGCTTGGAGTGAATCTACTTCCACAGCACAGACAAGGTAACTAGTCTGTCTTCTCCTTGGTAGGGGAAGGGTTAGAAGATTGCCTCAAAAATACAGAGACAATAAAAAAAAAAACAAATTCAATTATACACCTTTAAAAAGTGCTTAGAGAACTATGCCTAGAGAAATGTCAAGAGAAAACATAACAGATATCAAAGACAGAAAGCAAATTCCTCTAATATCAATGATTAATTCTTAAAGGAATAAAAGATAAAAAAGCTAAAATACCTAAAAGGAGCCCAAAATATGAATAATTCTCCAAATTGTGATACAAGAAGGATTATTCCATGTATAAAAACAAGCAACCAGAGCAACAGAATGAGACCTGGTCTCAAGAGAAGGAGGAGGAGTCGTAAAAAAGAAATGCAAATTAGTGCATTTCTAATTATGGAGAAGATGGTAATATATAACAAAATTGTGTATTCATTAGCCATTTGGCCCAGAAATATCATTCAGACGAATTCACCCTTAAATTACACCTCAAATAATTAAAAATACATAGGCAAAACATTATTCATTATGGCATTATTTGCCATTGTAAAATATTAGACACATTCATAGAAGACTGATTTAAGAAATTATGATAGTTGGCTTGGTATTGTAGCTCAGTGGCTAGGGCACTGGCCACATGCACCATGGCTGGTGAGTTCAAACCCAGCCAGGGCCTGCTAAACAATGACAACAATAACAAAAAAACAGCCAAGCGTTGTGCCGGGTGCCTGTAGTCCCAGCTACCAGGAGGCTGAGGCAAAAGAATCACTTAGGCCCAAGAGTTTGAGGTTGCTGTGAACTGTGACACCATGGCACTCTACCAAAGTAGTTAGACTATGTCTCAAAAAAAAAAAATTATGATAGTTAACACAATGGAGTATTATAAAACTGTACAAAAGAATAAGGAAGGTATTTTGAACAAATACAAACTGTAGAATAGATTATTAATTAAAGAAAAGAAAAGCACATGGAAATACTCAAGTGTAAGGATAGAAAGGGAAATTGTATGTGTGTTTATATGAATATGAATGTAACATATATTTATCACAAAATAAAACAAAGATGAAAAATCTACAATGTAGTACAAGTAGACAAAAATGAACCTAACTTTATTTCAAATATATTACAAAACCACATAGAAAGTAAGGGTATAATTTTCAATTTGGTTTTCATTTTAAGTGGACTGTTAAATATGCAGTATATTATTACTACACCATACATCTGTCATCAATGATATGCATATTATTTTGGAATGTTTTATAATATAAAAAAGAGATTCTTTGAATATTACACAGAAAAGCTAAGTGAATATTTGTGGACTATTTTAAGAATGTAGGCTCTGGGAAGTGCCTGTGGCACAGTAAGTAGGGCACTGGCCCCATATACTGAGAGCGGTGGGTTCAAACCCAGGCCTGACCAAATGGCAACAAAAAAATTAGCCAGGTGTTGTGGCAGGCACCTGTAGTCCCAGCTACTTGGGAGGCTGAGGCAAGAGAATCGCCTAAATCCAGGAGCTGAAGGTTTCTGTGAGCTGTGACGCCACTGCACTCTACCGAGGATGACAGAATGAGACTCTGTCTCTAGAAAAAAAAGAATGTAGGCTCTGAAATCACATAGCATTCATTCAAATTCTGTTATCTTGGGGAAATTGCTTAACACTCATGCCACTGTTCTTCATTTATAAAATTAATACATAAAAGTATCTATCCAGCAATGTCATTATGAATATTAAGCAGTTTTTAGACTTAAATTGTCTGGTATAGTACAAAGATCATAGTAAGAGACCAATAGGTATTAGTCAATATTCATAGCACAGAAGCCATTTCTCTAGGACCTCATGGTTTAGCATCTGAGTATTAGTGATTGCTGAAAGTAGTATTTTAGTAACTACATAATGGCAAATAATAGCGATTCTCAACTAGGGGTGTCATTAGCATCACTGCTGATCTCTTAAAAATTACAAACAAACAAATTTAGAGTATTGGGCATCACCAATAACTTACTGACCAGAATTGTTCGACACCAGGCCCAGGTTCATGTAAGTTCAGAAAGGTCTTAGGTGATGTTGACTTGCTGTCCTTGGTAAGAACTCAGTGATAAGAATATTGAGGAAGCATTGAACTGAAAAGAAATAATGCTAAGTCCTTCATCATAGACAGAGAACTGAGCCTCAGTTTATCTTTTATAAAATGAGGATGATGATCCCTTACAAGCAGGTTCATTGTAATGATTAATAGAGATAATATGTAAAGAATACCTAGGTCATTTTTGGTACTCAGTGAATGATGGCTATTATCATTTTCTTGTAGAGAGCAGAAAAACTGCATGAAAAGGGAAAATGGAATATTTATAAAAGATCACAGATAATGTAATTTAATATCATATTTTAATGAGAGCTGTAATTTTGGTAGAATTTCAAACTCTACTTTTAAGACCATTAGACCAAATCCTATAAAATATAAAAGTATCACCTATTTTCACAAAGGTAATTGAAGATGTTAGAATGATTTCAAATAATGGATTTATGCTGCTGACTTGCACATTCAAATGAGTGCCCTTGTGAATTGAAAGATATTCAAGTATGTTTATCATAGTCAGAGCCTGCAACTGCACGCTGATCAATGCCCCTCACTCATTAGCACACAGGATTCTTTGCTGGAGATTTCATTTGCATGCTCTTCTCAAAGCTCCTTTTTTTCTTTATTGCTCAAACAGCCAATGACCTTTGTAATCAACGAGAAAATTAGAAGCATGTGGGAGCTTATTTTTAATGATGCCGAGACCAAATTATTTAACTTAAATCTGAACTTTTTTCTTCCCATCATTTTTAATGCCTGAAAAATATTAATTACATAAAGTTAGACAGAGACGCTGACTTTCCAACATCTCTGATCACGCTCTGTAACTGACTTTTTGCTTGTAAATTTAATTAATATGATGAAAACGTCTCTCCTTTATCACTCTTTTCTCTTTTACCTAGAGCCTCCCTTACCAACACAACATCTTTGAGATTTAGCTAAGATGCCGGCAACCTTTACAAATTCACCTAAATGATTATGAGTGAAACTATTTGGGGACATTTTATGCAACACAGTAATTATTTATTTTAATGAGTCCCTATTAATGAGTCAGCAATAAAGTCTTAATACCATAAATAGCAAAAATACACCCTGTTTTCTGATCCTTTTCCTTCAGCATATTCTTATTTATTTGAAATAATCCCATTTCCCTGAGATTTCTCAGAGGAAGCACCAGACAATTTTTGTTTTGGCTTTATATTTCAAGTATATAATGAATTAAATAACAAATACTGCCCATTGTAGGACTACTTAGATTATCTACACACCAATATGTGGCTACTGCACCTACAGTCAATTGCATCCCAGTCCAGGTTCCCTACATGGTTTAGCAGGCACTACTCTGCCGCTTCCCAATATTCATGAAAACTGTGCTCAAAGAAACTATAATAATCTTAACATGTGTCATCCAAATCTTTCAATGTAAGTAGAAAGGGACTTTACAATTTTTCAGCTTTAGATTCTCCACAAATCCCTCATTAACTGTAAGTAATGTGATATTTAAGTAATGTGACGTCTAAAACTATCTGGCTATTTCTCCATTATTATTACCCTTTGAATGAAAATGACAATAATAGGGGTGGCACCTGTGGCTCAAAGGAATAGGGTGCTGGCCCCACATGCCGGAGGTGGTAGGTTCAAACCCAGCCCCGGCCAAAAATGGCAAAAAAAAAAAAGAAAGAAAAGAAAATGACAATAATAATATAAACTTGTAGCACATAAAATCTTTATTTTACCTAAAATGTAAAATAGAATACAGAGATTTGTAAAAGGAAAACCTTATTAAATGATACACTGTTCTTTTAACTTAGGGACAGACAGTCCCTGAGTTACAAACATTCAACTTGCAGTTAGGAACACAAGAGAATATGGGTAACGGTAATATGCCTGCTCCAACATGCATTCGAATTTAACTTGAGAACAAACCTACAGAATCTATCTGTTCAGAACCTAGGCACCACCTGGTATCTACAATGACTTGTCCTTAATGTCTTATCACTATTTTCTAAGACCACTTTTTCTATTAATATTGTGTCCAAGGAATCATCCTTTTTAGCAATCCACATGTTTGAATACAAAATATTCAGCATTATTTTAAATATTTATCTCTACATATATATTCAAAATATTATATATACACACCTTGAAAACTTCTAATCAAGTAGAAGTGAGTTGGGCTTTAAAAACAAAAATCAAATCCACACATCTTGTTTATTCTTATTTTTATGTCATTTTCATATACTGACTGATTTACAAATAATTGAGATAGTTTAAAATGAAAGACATTCAAATAACATTTTAAATTTTAATAGAAAAATCGAAATCACGGGAAACCATTAAAATATCTGCTTACTATAAAGACTGATGTATGGTTTTCACAGAGTTCCAAATATAGCAATCAACCTGATGACATCTGGAAGAAATATTAAACTAGTGTAATCAATGGTATAGCTCTAATACTAGAAAATCTAAACCCAAAAACTTGAAAAGGAAGTAAGATTCTATGTTTATGATAATGAAAATCTAAGCATGACTCAAGATTCAGCTTGAAGTTTGAATATATGTTTTGATGTCAAAGTTCTCTATGTCAGCAGAGCTTATCTATAAATATAAGCATTTACATATAAATGCCATATACTGCTAATATCACACAGGGTCATATACTGCTACTTTGGAAAAGTCAGAGGAGACGGAAAATAAACAAAGTAACCATAAATCTATATAAAGTGGAAGGAAAGGTTTAACTACGGTTTCTATGGCCTTTTCTATGTTTATGTTTTTATGGCCCCAGGGATGCTTGAATATTTGACATTTAATTAATTTTCTTTGCAAGATTAACTCAAATAATTTATAGGTGAACACAATATCGGATCCAGGATAAATGAGATTTCACCCAAAGGCTGTGCATAAGAACAAGCACTGGTGCTTGTTCATTGAGAATTGAGTCACCAGTACTGTAGAGATAGAGCATTAATGGTGAATGGAAACCAGACGCATGCCCTGCAGGCACTGTAGACTAGTTACGTATAAAAGGTGAAAGAATTCAATAGCTGAAGGCGTTCCTGGCTGGTGACCTCTCAGTCCCTCCTGTGACTAAACATGCTCTGAATGCAAATATGGGAAACTGCGTGTGCTTGCTGTATACTACTTTCTGCTCTTGATCCTTTCTTAAAACTTGATGCTGGTGAGGCCTGTTGACTTGCGAGTTTAATAATAAATCCAAGCTTAGGACCACTAATGCCAGCAGAGCCCAGTAAGTGGTATCGTAACTAAAAAGGATTTTAGGTAGATCAAGTGATCGAGAAAAGAAAAATCAAGCAGAAAGAATTTTGGCTTTGGATTGGCAGGGGAGCAAGGAGTCAATCTTAAATAATGGGTGGTTAAGGAAAAGAAGGCTTCACCTAGAAAGAGTTATTTCCACAAAGACCTAAGCACCAGGTATGGCAAGTCCTTTATTTGGGGGGTGGGGGGAACATTGCAGAGAGAGTAGCATACAAGGCCTTGAGGCAGGAATATGCCTGGTGTGCTTTGCATTGACAAAACAGCAGCGTGGCAGCCAGAGTGATCAGTGTAGAACAAATCAGGGGCAAGGACAGTAAGGGAATGAAGTTAGCAATGCAAGTAGTATGGATCATTGTGGGTAGGAGAGGGGAGATAAAGGTCTTTGTATTTCATTTTAAGAATTTTAGATTTCGCTTATAATAACAAGAGGGGATCAGTGGTGGGGGTTAAGCAAAATAGAGATATGTATAATGTACTTGTGTCTTATTACAATCACTTTGACTACTGTTTTTCAAATCCACTGAAGGAGGCAATGGGCAAGAAGAGTGACTAAGAGGCTACTATGGTAATCCATTTAAGAGGGAAAGGTGGTTTTGCCCCAAACAGTAAAGGATTATCAAAAGTGCTATCTGGGAGATGGGCAGATGGGCACACTTGTAACTTTGACTCAAATTATACAAAAGCAAATCATATAACCAAAATGACTGTACCCCCATAATATTTTGAAATTTTTAAAAAAGTTGTAAAGCCAACAAAATCTTCTAGTGAATTATTATGTAATGTAAAGAGAGAGGAGACTCATGAATGGCTGTAAGGATTTTCTTCTCAGTGATTGAAAGGATGGTGTTGCCATTATCAAAGGCAAATTATTTAATAGACATGCTAAAAGTAGCTAGACAGATTATATTCAGGCTATTGAGTAAGGGAGACTCCATTGAAACAAAAGGTGAAATGTTTTTTAAATGCTAAGGTGTGCTAGAAGAAAAGTACTAAAGGCGTGGGGGAAGGAGTGGAAGAGAAGTCAGTCTCTTTAGTCGGCCAAGTACATTTGCTAATTTATAAAGTTAGGCTCCTACTCACCCAAGGAGACTAGGACCATAGGTCCTATCTTTGTTGCTGAGAATACTTCAGAGGGATGGCACCTAGATTCTTGAGAAAGACATGGCTGAGTTGTAGAAGATGTATCTACAAGAGGAGAAGGGCAGAGGAGGGATTTATCTTTGCATGCTTTCTAAAATATTGCTTCCTTGAAAAGGGAGGTCAAGAGTCCCTCAGTCAGGTTTTGACTGGAACAAACAGTAAAGGCTATTGGTAGCACTGAGTTCTCTCAGGCAGGCGTTTTCAGCGGGCCTGGGGTTGCCATGCTGGAATCATTGCCTTGGGCTGATAGAAATCACACCAGTGTTCACTCAAGTCCCTCAATGTGCATGGCAGACAAAATCATTTTTGATGGGAGTTACAGTTCTTATAGGCCAAGGTTGAAGGTTAGTCAAGAGGAGGGCACAGAAGAATCTTTGACTAGAGTGTAGTGAAGAGGAGAGTCTTTATTACCATATGAAAAGATAAGGAATAATTCTCCATTTTCATAGACAAAAATTCCTGTTCTGAGAATTTAATTAACATCAGCTGTTTAAAATATAGCTCGTTCGTACTTTGATGTGAAAAGTCTTCTCCCAGTGACCTGAACATCTCTGCTATTCCTTAATCTTCCTTTCATAGTATGCATATATTTGTCTTAATAGATTGTAACAAATGGTAAACATCATATTATATCAGCCTAAATTTACCGTTCAGCACTGTCAAGAGTTGCTAAGAACCCTCAGGCTGTCCTGTAGGCCTGACTTGGTGGCCTGGCAGAACTAGAACTTCAGCCCTGACAATGGGGAGCCAAGAGGAATGAGAGTGAAAGCCAACAGCAGAGAAGCCCTAGTGCAGAAAAGCAAGCAGAAGTTTTACCTAAACATAGACTTTTCCAGAATGAGGAAACGGGTACCCCTCCCGAGCGAGAGGAGACCCCATCCCAAAGACAGTACACGTTAGCCCTATAATCACCTCTGGTGTCCCTGATTGGTTCCCCTATGTCTTCTGGTCTTCTTGTCTACTTCTCATTGGTCACAGATGGCCTCAGTTGCTACATGGACCCATTTTTCTTCTATTTTTAACCATAATTGCTGAGTACTATTTCCTGCTAATTGTGCAGTGATGACTATAGCGTTGTGGTGTTTGCAGTTGTGGTTGCATTTTTCTGTATCTGTGACCATTACCCCACTTCATGGCACAGCTGGAACTACATTTTATGGAGAGCATAACAAACCTGATCAACTGAGTCATGACTGAGACTCTTTGCTTTTTTTTCTGGGCTTCTTTTAACTTCATTATCTAGAAGGCCAGACTTTTTTCCTATTTCCTCAGAGCCCACTTCTCTCCTTAATCAGGCACCTTATTCAATACCAAATCATCTCTGTCTGATATTCAATGCTAAGGACTACTTTAGTTTATATCTAAAATATGAAAGCTACTTAAAACATAAATCACATTCGGTGCTTTATTTTGATATTTCTTTAATAAAAAAAAAGTTTGTGCATATTGAACACTATCAAAGTTCCAGAGTACACAAAAAGAAAATAAAAATAGCTAATATATATCCTATTAGGAAGAAAATCATGAGCATATAAGTTTAGGGAAAATGAATAGGCAGTTATAGTCACAATAAATCCTTAATGGACCATCAAACCATTTTATAATTTCTGCATACTGCTTGTCCGGGGGTACCCTTAAAAGGAGAACAATGTGGGAGATAACCCATGGAACATTCAATTGTATTTCTTGTTAAACAACCTGAAATAAGAAGTAACTTTTAAAATTTTGTTTTCTCAAGAATAAATGCGTACCTCATGCTGACAAATTGAGATGTGAACAGGCCTATGCACATTTAAATAATAGGTGTTGAGGCTCTAAATGTCAAGCATTTCCCTGTGAAACACTCAGTTTGCAAGTGAATGTTTCAACTGATATATGTTTACAAGGTGAAATAAAATAGGTAAGCATGACAGGACACCAAGGCAGGAATGTTCACAAGTGCACTGGCGGACCTTTTCCTAACTATGAGGGTTGTTCAAAATATGTGTATAGAATGTTTGCTCACTCCTCAATTGTACAATCTAAGTTATCGTAAGCCTCATTGTTTACAGTAAACTAAAATGATTATGAAGTCCAATAGGAAAAAAGGAAGAAAATATTTACGAAATACATGTCCTGTAAAAGACTCATATCTAGACTTTATACAAAGAACTACTACGATTAATTCAATAATAAAAAGACGACTCAATAAAAATGGGCAAAGGTATGAATGTGTGCAAAAGAAGATATCGAAATGGTTAACAAGGACATGAAAAGGTGTTCAACGCTATTAGTCATCAGGGAAGTGAAAATTAAAACCAAATGGATAGCATGTTCTACCTACTAGCATGACTACAAAGACTAAAACAGACAGTAAGAAATGTTAGCAAACTCACGGAGCAGTGCAATGACATGAGGTGCACACATGTTGCAAAATAGTTTGGTGGTCTATCTAAAAGTTAAGCTAACTGTCATGTGACCCCAAATAATTTCATTCCTGGATATGCGCCTAGTGGAAATGAAACCCTGCCTACCTAAGACTTTGCACACAAATGAGGTTACATGTGAAGTTCACGGCAGCATTATTCACCATTGCCCCAAACTGGAAACATCGTAAATGTCCAATCACTGGTTAATAAAGAGGCAAAGTATTGGATATGGGTACAAGGGAATAACAGCAAAAACAGAGAAATGGAGTATCAACACATATGACATCCGGTATGAACCTAAAAACCATTGCACTCATGGAAATAAGCTCACTGGCCACATATTATGAGTGAGAAGGGACACAAGGCTTTAAGGGGAATTGGGGGAAAACTCGGCCTGTGGAACCAGGAAGTCTGGAGGGCCCATAGGATCATTCACACTCCACAGTGCTCCCAACAAAAAGGGAGAAGGATATGGACATGAGGTGACCTAGGTAATCACTGACCAATAGAAAAGGGTAATAATGCCTGGTGGTGAGGGAGACCAATGAGATACTTACCACCTATTTCAGAGAGGTATTTCTACCTCCATACTGCTCTTACACATCTTTCTCTTACTCCTGCCCCATAGTGAGAGGGACCCACTTCTAACTGTTTGGGGAAGTGCTCTAAACTTTCTCTTTGTTCTTTCTACATAAAATTTCTCTTTGTTACACTGAAACTTGTGCAGGTTACTTTTACTTTCCATCCATGCTGCTGGTGCGGCTCCAGTTTTATTTTCCGTGTTCATTCATTGTTGCTTTTCCTTACCACCGTGCCTCGGTTGAACTTTCTAGTTCAGCTGAATAATCAAACCAGGTCAACTGGGTTTAGGGAACCCCTGATACTCAACAATGTGATTCCACTTCTACCAAATTTTCAGGAAAGGCAGACTCGTGGAGACAGAAAGGAGATGAGTGATTGCCTGGGGCTGGGGCTGAGTGGACACCATTAAGTGAGCATGACAAGTCTTACTTATTGGTGAAGGTGTGGAAAATGTTGTGAAACTAATTTATGCTGATCTTACATCACTTGGTAAAGTTACTGAAATTCATTGACGTGTACATTGGAAATGAGTAAATCTTCTCATATGCAAATTAACTCTCAATAAAGTTGCTAATATATTAAGCTTTTATCTATCAACTTATCCTCACTACTCTATTTACCTGTTTATATCTAACAGCCTATCTAAGATTTTGAATTCAAATGTGGGATGAATAGAGACATGTGTTGATAATAAAATGTTTCTGAATGAAAAGAACTGCCTCAATGTTTGTCCTAACAGCAAGTAAGTTTGATTTCGTTTACTGGTTTAATAATACAGGATGGCATTTCAGCTTAGATCACATGAAAGATTTTTTCATAAACAGAGGAGCAAATTTGCAGTTTCAAAGCTTTAATGATGTTCTTCACTCCTTTCCATGTAAAATAAGGGGCCTATAGATGAAAGAATAATAGGTGAAATTAATATTTCGTTAAGTCTTCATAATAGTTCCTGAATATATTTTTTAGAGAGGAAGAATACATTCTAATGAATTTGTAATGTATCTTTTTTGTTACTTAGACATTTCTAAATATGTCCCTGAATGAACAGAATGCTATGCAAACTCTAGAAGACTATAAATACGAGTCAAAGAAGCTCGAGAAGAAGATGTAAACACGGGAATAGAGGCAGAAGTGATGATTAAAAATACAACCAGAGATGAGCTCTCCAAGACTGTGATACTGAGGGAGACAGAAAACAATGACTGAGTCCAGGTGAACCCATCCATAAAGGAGGGGTATGGTCGAGAGATCACAGAACAAAATAACCAGATTTGTAATCAAATGGTGGGAAGCACAAATATTAACATATAATTAGACAAAACTAAACAGAGTCATATGTTTACATGTTTTATGTTACCATTTTGAAAGTGATATCTTCATTTATGACGAGACGCCAGAAATTTGTTTTTGTTTTTGGAAAGATCATATTTATTATGAAGTGAATAATTTCAGTAGGTCATATGAAATATTGCTAACAAAGAAAAACACCTCTTACCTTTATGACTTCAGGCAATTTTCTTAATTTCTGTGAACTTAATTGTATGATGTGATTGTGAGTAGTAGATTTGCCACTACATTTGACATATGATGTATTTTCCATAAATCTTGGCTGTTTGTTAGTAATGAGTGCTGATATTCTTGAATTATTCTGAAGATACAGGCAAAGAACACTAATCTCACATGCAATTGAAAATCGTGTGTGAACATTTTCACTGGTATCTTAAAGGCTAAACATGATTTAAAGTGAACTAAATTCACAAGGAGAAGTTTGACGTTTGAGCCAAACATTGCACTGTTAGGTAAGTGCTATCATGTTGGGTGCCTGTACCATTTTTTATTGTAATTACATCAAACTCCTGTAGCAGAATTAGGCTTTTATAATGGAAATAATATCTATTTATTGGGTTGTTTTGAGGATAATACTAAAGAATTGGATAAGAAGCACCTGAAATAGTGAAGGCACCACAGTGCAAGCTCAGTAAATGGGTGTTCTTCTTAGGGCTGTGAGCTGGGCTCTGGACCTGACACCCTGCCAGGCCTGCTCCTCCCCTCCTGCCATCTCTCCGAGTTCCTTCCAGAGACTTTCAGTTCTCACTTTCCAACACTCCGATACTAGATGAGGGCACTCTTAAAATTTCGTACTTAGCTTTCCAATGCGAACGCTTTTGGAAGCTTATGCCACTGATGTTCCCTGGTAAACTGGAGGACTTCTTTTAAAAAGACATGAACCTTAGGTAACCAAATACACATGGCTATAAGAAATAATAGTAGTTTAAACCCCCAAATATATTATTTGTCA
>CAUYRH010104803.1:0-24788 GCA_963574655.1 Perodicticus potto
ACTTGAAATCTCTCCCACTACCAGGAGCTTTGGTGTTTTCTGTATTCTTTTCTGTAAATCAATTCTGTCTTATCACGGACGGGTGGGGGGGGAAATAATGTAATGAAGAATAATAAAATACATGTATTTAAAAACAAAAAACAAAAAAAAAAAGAGTTGAACAATTAAATGGGATAGAAAGTATAAGATTAAGATCTGGGGAGAGCAGAGAGAGAAAGAATGAGGAAGGGGTGGGGGAAAGGAGGAGCAGAGAGGGAAGGAGCAAGGGGGGTTGGAGTCTTGGTGTGTGCCACACCTTTTGGGGGCAGAACACGATTGTAAGAGGGACTTTACCTAACAAATGCAATCTGTGTAACCTGGTTTCTTGTACCCTCAATGAATCCCCAACAATAAAAAAAAAAATTAGAGAGAGAGACAAAAAAAAAAGAGTTCTGTGCTACAACCCCTGGTCCATGTACCAGTGGCCTGTTAGGAATTTTACTGTACAACAGAGCAAGGGAAGTTGCAGCCTCTCCCCGTCACTTGCATCACTGCCTGAGCTCTACCTCCTGTCAGATCCTTTTCCCTACCCACACCCATCCAAGGAAAAATTGGTGCCAGTCTAGGGGCTGCAGCCTTAGACTGTATTATACCAAAGAATCACTCTTAACAGGATTAGTATAATAGTAGTAGTAATGGTAGTATAATAATAAATTTATACTCTGGAAAATGCCAGAACTATACTTTTTTTTTTTTCTAGAGACAGAGTCTCACTTTGTTGTCCTCTGTAGAGTGCCGTAGCGTCACACAGCTCACAGCAACCTCCAACTCCTGGGCTTAGGTGATTCTCTTGCCTCAACCTCCCGAGTAGCTGGGACTACAGGCGCCCACCACGACACCCGGCTATTTCTTTCTGTTTTGCAGTTTGGCCAAGGCCGGGTTTGAACTCGCTACCTTCAGTATATGGGGCCGGCGCCCTACTCGCTGAGCCACAGGTGCCTCCCCTAGAACTGTACATTTTTTAACCCCTATCATTTTTTTTTTTTACTACTTAAGTCTTTAGTTTTTTGTTTGTTTGTTTGTTTTGAGACAGAGTCTCACTATGTCGCCCATGGTAGAGTTCAGTGGCATCACAACTCATAGCAATCTCAAACTCTTAGGCTTAAGTGATTCTCTTGGCCTCAGCCTCCCAAGTAGCTGGGACTACAGGTACCCGCCACAACACCCGGCTATGTTTTTGTTGCAGTTGTCATTGTTGCTTAGCTGGCCCAGGCTAAGTTCGAACCCACCAGCCTCCATGCATTTGGCCAGTGCCGTAACCACTGTGTTAAGGGCGCTGAGCCAAGGCTTTAATTTTTTTTAAGTGCCTATTATATACTTTCTGAAACATTATTTAGCTTACTATTGTCTTAGCATGTGATTTGAGATTCAACAAATGATAATGGAATAAAAGTAGATTCTTTAAAATTATTGCCTTTCCTCTTAATCTCTGCTCATCTGTGACTGAAAATAAGGTATAGATTAATAAAAAAAAGAGAGAGAAAAATAGGTATATTCTCTTCCCAGATGGAAGGTCAAGGATTTAATTTCACTGAGTCTTTGTTGTGCTTAGAATAGTGACCTGCAAAGAGGAGCCAGATAATCATCTTACTGATATTAACTTGGATGGCTTTATGAAATAGATGTTTTCAATTCTGTTTGAAAATTTTCCTGGGGAAAAGTAACCAGCAGTTAGAACAGTGTTTTTCAACCATTTTTAGCTCACAGCACACTTGAACCTGTAGTTAAGTTTCTGTGGGATACTTAAATTATGTTGATTAAAAAACAGAATGAAGGGGCAGTGCCTGTGGCTCACAGGAGTAGGGCACCAGCCCCATATTCCGGCTCAAACCCAGCCCCGGCCAAAAACAAACAGCAAAAAAAACAAAGTGAAAATGGCTCAGCGCCTGTAGCTTAGGGACAAGGGCACCAGCCACATGCATCGCAGCTGGTGGGTTAAAATAGGTCCAGCCCTGTCAAACAACAATGACAACTACAACCATAAAATAGTTGCTGTTGTGTCAGGTGCCTACAGTCCCAGCTAATTGAGAGGCTGAGGCAAGAGACTCACTTAAACACAACAGTTTGAGGTTGCTGTGAGCTATAATGCTACTCTACTGAGGGTGACATAGCAAGACTCTGTCTCAAAACAAAAAGGTGAAGAAAAGAATACACTTTCTCTACTTTGAACTTCTTTCGAAAATAAATTAATGATTTTTAAAAAATTTTATGGCACACTGGCTGAAAATCACTGCTGTAGAGGAAGGTTATTCTAGAAGAGTATGAGAAATTGAAAAATAACTGCTTTGACATAACTATTAATTTTCTCAAATAAATTTTTATTTATCAGGTAACAGATGTTTTACTTATACCCGTTTTAAAAATGTGAGACTAAAGAACAATAGCAAAATTAATAATTTTATGCTGAAAAGTTAAATGCTGAAATTTTTTTTCTAATCTATCTTAATAAAGCAGTTATTCTTATTTGTGTAGAGCTTAAGATGTGAAGAACTTCATCTTCATGCAGAAAATCTGTCTAGGCGTGTCTGGGAGCTACTGATGCTCCTTCCTACATGTCCTAACATGTTGATGGCATTCCAGAATATCTCAGATGAACAGGTGAGCACACAAATCTTCTTACTGTGCTGGAGGATGTTACCAGTTTGCATTCCTGGAGACAATATATGAGATTGCCTCTTGACGGATACTCTCATTAAATCTGAATATGTTTTGCCCATATAATAGGTGAAGTGTGCCAGTTCATTTTAATTTTCATTTACTTAGTTAGGTTAAGTAGCATAACACGACAAAAAGTATTTTCTAAAATTATCTTGAGAAAACAGGAATTTACCTTTATGTTATATTTTCCATATTATGGTATGCTTTGAGTATGCTTTGTTTTCAGCAAGGAAAAGTAATGTTTAAAGAAAACACAGTAAGGTGAAATGCATCAGTCCTTGTTTTGGATGCATATTTAAGTTAACTGACAGAATTAGAGGAATATGAAGCAAAGAAATTTTATGTATATCATATGTGGTAATTCTTCTGTAAAAGTATCACCTCATGTTTAAGTACTCAATATCTTGGTCAAGTTTTTAAAATTAAAGATTGTTTTTAAAGACTGTATAATAAGGGGATTGTTTGTGGTGACTCCAATAGAACTCTCTTACAGGCTAAATGGAAAAACAAATAATCCTAATGTTATGCTAAAGATTAACTCTAAGATTGAGGCCACTATCAGGTGATTTCTAGAGGTCTTTATCTCTTCTGGCTTAGAAGTGAAGATAATGGGCTCTAGGAAATGGTGAATGATGACTCACAGTAGCTCTAGGCATTTCAAAGATGTGTGTTAAGTATGAATAACATTATTTCATGAGAATAGAGAACAGTGTTTCTAAATTTTATATTTGTATATGACTTTAAAATATATAGCTCTATTAAGTAGAGGTTTAGTTCCTCAAAATCCTTTAAACTTTATGCCTTTAATTTAGACTTCAGTGGCTTTTGCCCCTATTGGGAATGTGGTAATTACTTCATCTGTTGTAAAGGTTAACAAGTTATAATTTCTCCCATGCTGCTGTTTGCATGTTCATTTTGTTGGTTTTATTTTAACAAAATTTAAATGAGTAATTGGATTTCTAAGCATACCATTAGTACCAGTAATATAATTGGTTTTTATATGTTTCAAAGTGGCAGTATTTGAGTTTTTAATATAGTATCAGTTTCCTTAAAGTTTTTCTTTTTGAAATTCCCTTAGTAAGTTGGTTTGAGAAATGTTACGTTTTTCTTTTTTTAATTAAAGAGCAATGATGGGCTTAATTGGAAAGAACTTCTTAAAATTAAGAGTGCCCACAAGCTATTGTATGCACTGGAAATTATTGAAGCTCTAGGAAAACCTAACAGAAGAATAAGGAGAGAATCAACGGTAATTGAATTTCCATTATTATCATTAAATGCTTTGGTTCTCTGGAGCAAAATCCCAGAATGCATATCTTTTCATTCTGGAACAATTCTTTCCTCCATCGTCCTCTCTTGTTTGTCTTTCCCACAGGGAAGTTACAGTGATCTTTATCCGGATTCAGATGATTCAAGTGAGGATCAAGTGGAAAACAGTAAAAATTCCTGGAGTTGCAAGGTTTGATCATAAATGTTTTTCAGTTTATTGATGAAAATAATTTATCCCCATCCTTCCAAATGTGGGTACCATAATTCTTTTTTTTTTGTTTGTTTTAATTGTTTGGGATTCATTGAGTGTACAAAGAATTAGGTTTACACCAAATGAATTTGTTAGGTTAAAGTCCCTGTTAAAATTATGTCCCGTCCTGGTACCGTACAATACACTTTTAAAAGTAAAGCATAGTGTAAAAAGTATATAGAATAAGTCGGTATGAATTTAGCACTGATTTTTTCCCCCCTACCATTGAAATGCTATTAGGTCATCTCAGTGTCTGGGGTTAACTGGCTTACAGAATATAAAGATCATTTATAAACCTTTACAAGAATCTTTGTTAAGGCTGGGCATGGTGGCTCACGCCTGTAATCCTAGCACTCTGGGAGGCTAAGGCAGGTGCATTGCCTGAGCTCACAAATTCAAGACCAGCCTGAGCAAGAAGGAGACCTCATCTCTAAAAATAGATGGGCATTGTGGCAGGCCCCTGTAGTCCCAGCTACTTGGGAGGCTGAGCCAAGAGAATTGCACGAGCCCAAGATTTTGAGGTTGTTATGAGCTATGACACCATGGCACTCTACTGAGGATAACCAAGTGAGACTCTGTCTCCAAAAAAAAAAAAAGACATCTTTTTTAAACACTTGAGAGTAGGGTTTATGTTATTTTGTATAGAAGTTACTTTGGTGATTTAAATGAATAATTTTCTAAATGAAAGATGTGTAATATTTTATTAAGCTGTTAATAAGCCAGTTATCATTACTTAATGTAGATACTTTTCTCTTACAATTACTCTCAAAATTGCTCACAGTTTGTTGCTGCTGGAGGGCTTCAACAATTACTAGAAATATTTAATTCTGGAATTCTAGAGCCAAAAGAGCAGGAATCATGGACTGTGGTAAGTGAAAATTTGTTGTTTCAACTAATTACAGTTATCCTATTTGAAAAACATCCATTTCTATCAGCAAGTGTAATTTATGCTACATACTCATTGTGATAAAGCAGAGTATGAAATATGAGAGAAATAAATTTGAAAATACAGAGTATGATAAAATAGTTATGTAATAAGTGTTGTGTCAATTGTGTTAATTCTTCAGTGCTAAAATTACTTGGTACTATGGCTAGTTCATAAACATTTTCCTTTATGTATATAAATATTATATATATTCCTGAAGTTTACTTGTTTTTTGTTTTTGTTTTTTTTTTTGGACAAGGTAGAATAAAGCCATATATTTTAAAATGTCAGAATAGTACAGGGGTACACACATTTTGGTTACATAGGTTGTTATGTACATTTCAGGCCAAAGTTATAAGTGTGCCCTTCACCCAGAATGTGTGCATTATACCCATTAGGTATGAATTAACCCAACCTCTCCTTCCCCTGCCCGCCTGCCTGATGCCTGTTGAGTTTTACTTCCCTATGTGCACATAAATTAAACCTTATTTTTTTTGTTTTTTTGAGACAAGAGTCTCAGTATGTCACCTTCAGTAGAGTACCGTGGTGTCACAGCTCACAGCACCCTCACACTCTTGGGCTTAAGCGATTCTCTAGCCTTAGCCTCCCAAGTAGCGAGGACTACAGGTGCCCACCAGAACACTGGGCTATTTTTTTTAAATTAAATCATAGCTATGTACATTAATGCAATCGTGGGGTAGAGTGTTCTGGTTTTATATACAATTTGAAATATTTTCATCAAACAGGTTAACAAAGCCTTCACGGCATTTTCTTAGTTATTGTGTTAAGACATTTGTATTCTACATTTAGTAAATTTCACATGTACTCTTGTAAGATCCTCTGTAGGTGCAGTCCCACCCATTCTCCCCCCTCTCCACCCCTCCTCCCTTTTCCACAAATTCTTGGGCTATAATTGGGTTATAGCTTTCATATGATTCATAATAGGGCTGAGTACATTGGATACTTTTTCTTCCATTCTTGAGATACTTTGCTTTTGAAAACATTGGTTTACGTCCTAAATTTTTTAGAAGCATTCTTCTTCATTTTGTTCATCATTTTTTCCTATGTAGTAGTAATACTCCAGACTATTTTGACTGTTCTGCAGTGATATAGATAGAAAAGTAGATAGTAAGCCTTTAGAAATTTTTATAACAAGTAAACATTGCGGTAGTATTTTTTTTTTTTTTACAGTATTTTGCAAAGGTATTGGTCTTTAACAAGATGGAAAAAATTTTACCACTATGACTTTGAAAAGAAGCACAGTTCTGTAATAGTATGAAAATAAAACGTCTTACAGAAATTAAAAACTTTGACCTGTAGCACAGTGGTTATGGCGCTGACCACATACACTGACGATGGCAGGTTTGAACCCAGCCTAGGCTTGCTAAACAATAATAAATACAAAAAAAAAAAAGTAGCTGGGTGTTGTGGCAGGCACCTGTAGTCCAGCTACTTGGGAAGCTGCGGCAAGAGAATAGCTTAAGCCCAACAGTTTGAGGTTGCTCTGAGCTGTGACAGTATGGCACTCTACTGAGGGCGACATAGTGAGACTTTGTCTCAAAAAAAAAAAAAAAAAAAGAAATTAAAAACTTAATAATGATACACAAAATTTCACACTCCAGTTTCGAACTAATTCTTGGACTTAAGCAATCCTCTTGCCTCAGTTTTTCTATTTTTTAGTAGAGATGTGGTCTCGCTTTTGCTCAGGCTGGTCTCAAACTCATGAGCTCAAGCTATCCACCTGCCTTGGCCTCCCAGAGTCCTAGGATTATAGGCATGTGCTACGGTGCTCAGCCTATTTTCTCCCATTTGTATGGGTTGTCTTTTCCCTTTCTTGAGAAGTGTCCTCTGATACACAAATTTTCCAATTTTGATGTCCAGTGTCTTTGTTTTCTTTTGTCTTTACGCCATATCTTAAAAACCATTTTCTAATCCAAGGTCATGAAGATTAAAAACTGTTTCTTCTTGACTGTTCTAGTTTTAGCTCTTTTTTTTTTTTTCCAATAAAAAAGAAAAAACTGTCTCCCTGGTTAGAAGTGGCATAGCATCATAGCTCGTAGCAACCTCCAACTCTTGGGCTTAAGCGATTCTCTTGCCTCAGCCTCCCAAATAGCTGGGACTACAGGCGCCCACCACAACACTCAGCTATTTTTTGGTTATAGTTGTCATTGTGTTTGGCAAACCTGGGCTGGATTCAAACCCGCCAACTCCAGTGTATGTGGCTGGCGCCCTAGCTGCTTGAGCCATAGGTGACAAGCCTCTAGTTTTAGCTCTTAATATTTAGGGTTTTTTCAAGATAATTTTTGTCTATGATGTGACATTGTAGTTTTTTTGTAACAAAATAATGTATTTATTCTGAAAGTTGGAGTTTAATCTTTGAAAAATGTTTATATTTATGTAACCCTTCACCATAATCAAAATAGAGAACATGTCTAACCTTGTAAGCTCCATCCTGCGCATTTGGAATTAGTATCTCTTCCTCTCCAAATAACCAGCCGTGGGCAACTGCTGATCTGCTTTCTTTTATTATGGATTAGATTTTTATTTTATAGAATTGGGTATGGTTGGACCAGTACAGTATGTACTAGCATGTACTCTCTTTTTTTTTTTTTTGTATCTTGCCTTTTTTTTTTTTTTTTTTGCTCAGAGCTCAATTTGAAATTTTTAAGTTTGTATTGATACTTTGTTAGTTTTTATTGGGGAGTAATATATTCTTTGTATAGATATACCACACTTTGTATATCTAGTCACTTACTAATGGGATATTCACTTACTGGTAGTTCTAGTTCATTAGTAGTTATGAATAAAGCTTCTATAAAAACATTCATGTACAAGTTTTTTTGTGCACGTTTTTGCTTCTATTGGGGCTAATACCAGGTAGTGAAATTATTACGTAGTATGGTAAGACAAGATTAACTTTTTAAAGCTGCCAAACTGTTTTCCAAAGCAGTGTACTATGCAGCATATGAAAATTTCATTTATTCTACATCCTTCCAACAGTTGATAATAGTCATGTTTTAAAAATTTGAGCCATTTTAGTTAGTCTGTTTTCTCATGGTGATTTTGCTTTGTACTTCCCAGATGACTGGGAATGTTGTATAGCATCATTTCATGTGTTTATTGACCATGTGTCTGTCTTTTGTGAAGTGTCTATTCATATCTTTTCCCTTTTTTTGGTTGTGTATTTCTTAGAATAAATTGAAAGATTTATTTTTTTTATTTTTTTTTACTTAACCAATTTGGACAAGTCTTTTCTCAGATTTATGTATAGGAAATATTTGCACAGCCTATGGCTCACTTTTTCATTATATTTATAGTGTCTTTTCTGGGAGGAGTTTTTAATTTTAATGAAATTTGTATTTAGTCTAAGAAATCTTTGTTCCAGGGTCACAAAAATTTTTGTCCTGTGTTTTCTTCTTTGAGTTTTGCACTTTACTTTTTTTTTATATTTTAGGTCTATAATGAGTTAACTTTTGTATATGTAATTAATGTTGAGGCTTATTTTTTTCTCTTCATGTGGCTCTCCAGTTTTGCTAGGGGAAGTTGTTCAAAAGACTTTTCTTTCCTATCTGAATTATCTTGGTACCTTTCTTGAAATTTAGTAATACACTTGCTACTGTCGAGGAAAGAATACTGTTTAATGGCATACTGGTAGAGGTATACAAGTTGGCAGTGAGATCAGGAGAACAGGAAGCCAAGAACTATTGAAACAGTAGCCTTGAAACTCTCATTTTGTACGTGATATTCCATCTTTAGGATGACCCAAAAGTCAACATACATAGGGAAAATGGGAAATTGTTGTAAATTTTCCTTTATTTACAAAATGTTCATTCCAAAATTTTAGAAAATAATCAGAAAGTATTCTCTATGTACTGGCCACTTCTTTGTAAAATTTTATAAAGAATATTTTATAAATAAAAGGATGCTTAAGTGACAGTTTCCTATGGTGACTTTTGGGACACCTTGTATTTTTAAAGTTTTAAATCGAGCTTGAAATCAGTTGAAAAAAAATTTTTTTTCATACATTGCAAACATAGTATTTTGCTGAAGCAATACTTCTTTTATTTTAAATGTGTGTATGGGGAAGTACAAGATTTTCAGTTGAGTTATTTTCTAGAATTACTGAGAATTGCTTTTGTCCCAAAATATTAAGAGTAATATGCTACTTGGGTGCAGAAAAAGCATATAGTACTTTGTCTCTGAATTCATTTTATTGGTGAATAAATTATATCTTTGTAAGTATTTCGATGATTTTAGAAAATTATACATTCTGAGCAGTGTATTTTTTCTGAAATCTCTAAATATTATTACATGTTTTTATGATATTTTCATAAAAGAAATAAGTGTCATTTCCATTCATTAAATATTTCCTCTTAATATCTAAATGGTTTTTCTTCATTTTTATAGGATTAGATTCTTAACTAATAGTTGAGCAGCAAAATTTTTGTAGCCCATGGATTAAGTACTAGCTATAATTTTTTTTCTGGTCTTTCAATTTGAAAATCATGTAGAGACTATACTAAGTTAATGAAAATAGGGAAATGACATTTTCTTTTCATTTACAGTGGCAGCTAGACTGTCTTGCTTGCTTGCTGAAGTTAATTTGCCAATTTGCAATAGATCCAGCCGATTTGGATTTAGCTTATCATGATGTCTTTGCCTGGTCTGGTATAGCAGAAAGCCACAGGAAAAGAACTTGGCCTGGCAAATCAAGGAAGGCTGCTGGTGATCATGCCAAGGGTCTTCATATACCACGATTAACTGAGGTAAAGTATAGAAGTTAACATGAAATTATAGTGATTAATTTGATTGAAGAGCTAGATAGAAGTTAACATGAAGTTATAGTGATCAATTCGATTTAAGAGCACTTATGTGTTTTTGTTTTTACAAAGTTAAGAGGTACACTAATGCATAAGAAATGTTATCCTAGATTACTGTTATTCACCAAACAGCTGAAGTGATGCCATCGTTTTAAAGCCACAGTAATTATAAGGCATTATTGCTTTTCAGTTCATTATCCGAAATTCATTTTAATGTTATGTAACTAAGATTGGATTAATTATTTGGACTCACTAATTTATATACCACATACTGCATGTACGAGGGTTAGTTCAGGAAAGTAAAAGCCATGGTAGGTATTTTGACATAGGATTTAAAATAGGAACTTGTTTTTACACTTACGTGTTGGGAAGGCTGAAAAAGCAAAAATGGAATGTTAAGGTAACTTAGATGAACCATTTACCATTCCTAGACCTAAAGGAACATAGTGAAGTTGTTGGGGTTATCAAGATTTACACACCTGAGGAGGTATCCTGTTGAACTGGGGTTTAGTCCTCTGAGAAAGGGGTTCTGCTCAATTACTGTGAGATTGTCAGAGGTGATTTGACAAAGCTGGTTATAGGAATGCCAAAAAATGCTGAAGGCTAAAACTAACTGCTGCTCCTTGGTAAAATGCTTCCAGAATAATACTGACAGAAAAAGCAAGGAAATAGTCTCTCTAGTGTCCCAGGTTGGCTAAACCTAATAAGAAGCCGGCTGGTAAAGGAGGAATTTGGTTCGTGGTGTACTAACCCTACCATTATAGAACCATGTATATAGACAAGTTAATTTAGAGCTAGACCCTTGAACAACACAGAGACTAGGGGTGCTGACCCTCCACACATTGGAGAATCTGTGTATAACTTTTTGAGTCTCCCAGTACTTAACTACTAATACCTTGCTGTTGACCGGAAGCCTTACTGAAAATGTTATATGTATCATACTGTATTGTTGTAATAAAGTAAGTTATAAAAAATATTATTAAGAAAATCATAAGGAAGAGAAAATATATTTACTATTCATTATATGGAAGTGGATCATCGTAAAGATCTTCTCTGGAATTTTGTGAGTTCTGTGGGAAAAGTGATCTCTTCCAGTGTTACTAATCATTTACATGTAATAAAAGTAAACACATGGGGTGTATGTTATCTGACTGTGTTCTATAGTATTCTGATTGCGAACTTCTACTTTTGTAACCTACATTACTGTAACGTTTATTATTGACTTTCCAAGGTTATAGAATAAATGTTCTAATTGGTTGTGATCCTTTCCATCAACTCGCTAAATAATTTCAATATTTATTGACCTTTATTAGTGATTTCTTTTTGAGATTTTAATAATATATGTAACATGTACACATTTATGAAGTTTAAAAACTAATTGGTTTATGTTTAGAAATACATGTTGAAAAAATAATTCAGAATATGCAAATGAACCTTTCCCCTGACAATCATTAATATTGTTGTTTTATCTTTTTAGACCTTTTTGTCTGTCCACATGCCATTATGTTTTCATAGTTTAGAGAAGATCCATACTCTTTATTCTTTGCATGAGTTATTTTGCCAAAATAATTATAGCTTAGTATTTACATCTGAGATTTTTGGAAATAAAAATACTTGTTGCATTATCTCTGTAGACAGAGACATTTGATATAACATAGATAGATAGTAAGGAAGAACACTAATTTAAGAGTTCATTGTTATTATTTCAGTTGTTCTCTTCAATAGGATTTTCTTAATAGGAAGTTGCTCTCTGATTCTAGCATGAGCACCAACTGTTTTAGAAGCTTTTCTCCATTCTGCCCAGGGACAGGTTTAGATGCTGCTCCCTTCGTTTGCTTGTTGGGCATATTATGTGCACTTGTGTCACAGTGCTTTCTATAGCTATCTACTCCATAGTAGGAACAGTGCCCTAAGTGTGCCCTAAATGGGTTCTAGCCTGCAGAAGGTATTCTGTAATGCTTTATTAAACTAGTGAATTATTTTTGTCCCATTCTATGGATAAAGAACCTAGAACTTACCCAGGTATTTATTAGGATTGTGCAGCCGGAAACTAAATGTTGAATCTCAGGATTTAAAATTTAGAATCCATGCTCTTTACCATGGTATAATATATTGCTTTTTTTATATTTACTTCAGGATGATTGAGGAATCTGTGACTTGGTTTTTTATATATGTATTTTAGAAGTAAAAAATGTTTAGTTCTTCACCTACCCCCCAAAACACCACTGACATGTGTAATACATAATTTTTCTTTCTGCCAGTTCAGTGACTTGCAGGAATCCATGGATGAAATGCAAAGAACATTTTTGCCTTTATTTCTAAATTTTTAATATGTTTTTTAAGTTGCTGATTCTAAATGTGGTTATAAAATTTCTAATATTTGGTGTTTTTACAGTATTTTCAAATCTTAGGACTTTTATCTTGTCATACATAAAAATCAAAATAATTGGAATCTTGAATTAAAAGTAGTTTTTGCTTTGCTATATTCAAAGTTTTTTTTTTTTAATGTTTTTGTTTTAAAGGTATTTCTTGTTCTTGTCCAAGGAACCAATTTGATTCAACGACTTATGTCTGTTGCTTATACGTATGATAATCTGGCTCCTAGGTATGCATTTTTTGTATATTTTATCTATGTATGTGTATACAGTAAGAACAGTGTTTCACAACTACATTCTGAAAGAATTTAACCTTAATAAAAAATTATTAGAATATTATAAGCAAATCTCTTACACCTTTTACCCAGATTTGCACATGTATTAATAGCTTGCTAAAATTGATGGTATGTTAATGAGCATATGCTCTCTCTGTGTGTTTACATGTTTTCCTGAATCTTGTGAGACTTAAGTTGCAGACATCATGACTTTTTACCCAATAAATACTTTGATATTTATCTCTTAAAGATCAAACACATTTAAATATACAAAATTTAACATTGACATATCATGTATCGTCTCTGTTTAAATCGTCCTACTGATGTGCTTTGTAACAATTATTTTTCCTGGCCCAAGATCATGTGTTACATTTAGTTGTCATATTTTTTCCTTTTCCTTTAATTAGATATATTCTTGAGTTTCGCTCATGGCATTGACTTTTTTTTTTTTTTTTTTTTTTTTGAGACAGAGCCTCAAGCTGTCACCCTAGGTAGAGTGCTGTGGCATCACAGCTCACAGCAACCTCCAATTCCTGGGCCCAAACGAGTCTCTTGCCTCCGCCTCCCAAGTAGCTGGGATCACAGGCGCCCGCCACAATGCCCGGCCATTTTTTTGGTTGCAGCCGTCATTGTTGCCTGGCTGGCCTGGGCTGGATTCGAACCCGCCAGCTCAGGTGTATGTGGCTGGCGCCTTAGCCCGTTGAGCCACAGGCGCCGAGCCGACACTGACATTTTTGAGTAGTATAGGCTAGTTTTGTTTTGTTTTGTTTTTAATAAAACACTTTTCAGTTTGGGTTTTCCTAATTGTTCCTCATGATTACATTCGGGTTGTACATTTTCTAGGAAAAATATTCCTTAGGGAATTTTGTGTCCTTCCCTGTATATTCAAATTATGCCAGTTTGTCCCATTATTGGGCATGTTAATTTTGATCAGTTAATCTGGTTCCTTCCAGTTTCTCTCATATAAAATTGTTTATTTTTCCTTTGTTAATTAATAAGCAACCTGTGTAGAGGTATTTCACAACTGTATAAATTTTCTGCTCTTCATAGAACTTTTCACTGATGATTTCATTGATTATATTTAGAAATTAATATGTTTGTGACATTGTGATTTTTCTGACTCTTACTATTTCCTTTTATTTTTACTTACATTCTATTATGAGATTGTTTTTTTTTTTTTTAAGTTGAGACTGAATCTCATTCTGTCACCCTGGTTAGGGTGCCCTGGCATCATTACAGCTCACAGCAACCTCAAACTCTTGGGTTCAAGAGATCCTCATGCCTCAGTCTCCCCAAGTAGCTGGGACTATAGGCACCTGCCATGACGCCCAGCTAGTTTTTCTATTTATAGGAGAGCCTGTGTCTCACTCTCGCTCAGGCTGGTCTTGAACTCCTGAGCTCAAGGAATCCACCCTCCTTGGCCTTCCAGAGTGCTATGATTATACACGTGAGATGTGGCACCTAGCCCTTTTCTTCCCTTTTATTTAGTATCAGTTTGGGTTAATGGATCTTTTTTTCATTTAGTATGTTTACTTTGCTCAAATTGTATTGGAAATGCTAATAAAAGCCTCTTCAAGCTTGTTTGTTTGTCCCCTTGGCATACCTATTATTTAGGGCAAGATGAAAATGGGGGGAATCCTTTTTTATTTTAATATCACTTCTGTGTCTTATTTGCTCATCTTCTACCTTCTCTTACTTAGTCTTGGAATATGTCATTTCTTTAAATCCCTTTAAGTTCCTCATGGTGGGGAACTTCCTCTAAGTGTGGAGGCTTGGTGTATCCATTGTTATTAGTATGTCATTTCTTTTGGGTTCTCACAGGTGAGAGCTAGAAATATGTGTATAAGAATAACATTTAAACATGTAATATTGTCCCATTTATTTGGACTACAGAGATTTTAATAGTGTAGAAAAATTTAATAATTAGAAATTCAAGTTAGCTAATTGCTGACTAATACATGGGAACTTTAACTGTATGCCTTAGTCACATAAATTATGTTAGACTATGTAAAATTGATTTCTAAGTATGCCATAGGTGTTTATATTGAGGTGAGCTTTGCCATTGTATTCAAATGATTTATAAAACAAATGTAAAAACTTTGAAAAGAGCTTAGCCAGTTCTGTTCTTACAGAACTCATTACAATCTTTGCAATATTAGTTTGCCCTTCTTAGTCCCCAGTGCTTTCTCAGCTCTTTTTTCTGTACCCTATTCATTTTGTAAGCCCTCCCCTTAAATTCATACAGTGCTAGGAGGCCAATATCAAGGCAGCTAAAATGAAATTTTTGTTTGTGTTATGAACAGTCTCCTAATGCTACAAATGTAAAGGTAGGGGAGCAGGTCACTCCTGGGAAATTTAAATACAGTACATTATACCAATACAATAAAAACTAAAAGTGAAATATGGTCAAACACTTGATTGATAAGTTTTAACCTTATTAAGTTTATATCAATAAAAGGGATACCTCTCTTTCAGAGATGTTTTGTTAGTCTTTGCAAAATTAAAATTTGGCTTTATTTGTAAGAGAAATAATACCTATTAATTAGTTTTGTTAAAAAGAAAAGTTATAATGTTTAGTTTTCTTTAATTTTGGTAGTACATTTTTTATTATTAAAGTTAATAAACGTACCGTGAGGAAAAACAGTAATAGTAATAAAATAACTATACAATTTTCACTACTTCATAATAACTTGCTTTTAACCATTCCTGACAGAAAATGACATTATAAATACAGAAGAAAGGGTATTTTATGTCAGCATGTGTTTAAGAGCCAAGTGTAGATGCTAAACCAGTGGTTCTCAACTTGTAGGTCGCAACCCCTTTGGGGGTCGAATGACCCTTCTACAGAGGTCGCCTAAAACCATCCTGCATATCAGATATTTACTTTACGATTCATAACAGTAGCAAAATTAAAGTTATGAAGTAGCAGCGAAAATAATTTTATGGTTGGGGGTCACCACAACATGAGGAACTATATTAAAGAATCACGGCATTAGGAAGGTTGAGAACCACTGCTCTAAACCATTATAATCTGTCTTAGTAATACACATCCCTTTAGTAACTAAATCATGTGCCTTTCTGAGGGTTTGTTCATTTCAATCTATGTTGTATTCACTCAAACGTGGCAATTAAATCTAAAGTCATTTGGTGTTTGCTATAATAAGATTTTATCAGTGATTCTTTTTATTTTGTTCATCTTCAGACATTTTTATTGACTGTAGTCATCTCAAAATGTACTCCTTTTATCTATCTGAAACATTGTACCATTTTGCCCATTTTCCTTCTTCCTTCACTGCCTCTGGTATCTATCATTCTGCTCTGTACTTTGGTGTGTTTGACTTGCCAGTGATTCTTCAAGAAAATTATAAAGTCTGTGGAACAAATAAATATGAAATATGTAGCTATTTTAAAATTTTTTGGGGGGGGCAAGTTATAAATTTTGAAAGATATTTGGTAATAATTTGAATTAATTTCTGAATTTGGTGGTGGTGTGTTTTTCCTTTACAGAGTTTTGAAAGCTCAGTCTGATCACAGATCTAGACATGAAGGTAAGGGTTCTACAAAGTTTACTTTTAACAAATAAAGATTTGAATAATAGATATATTGACATTTTATCTTTAATAATTATCATTGTGTTTTCTTTTTATTCCAAATCTTTTATAATCATACTGTTTTCTAATCTTCCTTTAGTTTCACATTATTCAATGTGGCTCTTGGTGAGTTGGGCTCATTGCTGTTCTTTAGTGAAATCTAGCCTCGCTGATAGTGATCATTTACAAGATTGGCTGAAGAAATTGACCCTTCTTATTCCTGAGGTAAGATAAAGATTAAAGATTAGTACTGTTACTCTTTATATTTTCATATTATGAGCACTGATAATTTTTTAAAAGGGAATAGAAACAAATACACGATTCTATAAATATATGACATTATTTAAGCTGTTAAGGTCTAGCGTATTTTGAATTATGTATATTAAAGAACTCTGAATGTTATATATTCTGTAGCACTTTGATTTTTTCCCTAAAATATTGGTTTTATAGAGTGATTATTTTGAATTTTTTTAAATTGTTTTTTAATAGGGAATGAACAGTTGCTTGAGAATTTATTTTGGTAATTTATGTTTTAGAAAAGTTCTCTTGATTTTTCTATTTAAATAGGAATAGAGGCAAGAGAGAATAAAAATAAACAAGATATATTTTGCTTCCCATGTTGATACTAAGGCCAAGATAGTTTTTATTAGCCATATCTTGATACTTCTCATATTTGTAAGTGAATAGCAGAAACACACACTTATGTACTTAGCCACAAAGTTACTTATTTTTTTATTTTTTATTTATTTATTTATTTATTACTTATTTTTTTTTAAATCGGCATTGTCTGCTGTTATTAGCTTTTGATTAAATTCGATGTGTGTTCTTATTCTGGCTCTGTCCCATATTTTGAGATTTAGGCTGGTCCCCTACAATCTAAAAAATGTGCTGATTTAAGTATTTTCTAAGTTACTTAGAGTTCTGAAAATATTTTATCCTATTATGTACCAAATGCTTACATAACTTAAACAACTATGAATATCCTCTCCTCAATTCTATTTTGTATTTGTCTGTTGGGGTACTCTTTTGTTTTTATGTACATACATATGGAAAGACATACAAATTTCTAAAATACTGTACTTAACACATTACTGTATATTTTGGAGTACTTTTTTGATCATGTCATTTACATGCATGTGTATGTGATCAGAACATGGTAAAAATACTGCTCACACCTGTGATTGTAGCACTCTAGAAGGCCAAGATGGGTGGGTTACTTGAGCTCAACCTGATCGAGAATGAGACCCCATCTCTACTAAAAATGGAAGAACTAGCCAGGCATTGTGTCATTATGCACCTATAGTCCAGCTACTGGAAAGGCTGGGGTAAGAGGATCGCTTGAACCTAGAAGTTTGAGGTTGCTGTGAGCTATAACACCACAATACTCTATTGAGGGCAACAGAGTGGAACTCTGTCTCAAAATAAATAAAATGAAATATTGATGAAGTCACCTAACATTTCTGTCAACATTATTAACAATAGCTTTTTAATACAAATTCAAACTTTCCTTGGAACTTGCTTTTTCATTTAGACTGCAGTTCGTCATGAGTCTTGCAATGGTCTCTATAAGTTATCTCTGTCAGGGCTAGATGGAGGAGACTCAATTAATCGTTCTTTTCTACTATTGGCTGCCTCAACATTGCTAAAATTTCTTCCTGATGCTCAAGCACTCAAGCCTATCAGGGTAAGATTTTATTATGTTTAGAGACAGTTTCTATTTCTTTAGTTTCCTTTGCTTCAAGTTTATGTTTTTTATATCCTTACAGTAATTTTGAGTTCTTGGTTACTGTCTATAATTTTCATCAAGATGGTAGTAGTTGTACAGCTCTTAAAGTGACAGCATTGTGACACATGTCCTTGTTACAACTAGTAAGAGAGTCTGTGTTTTAATTTCAGCCTTATGGTCTCTTTCATGGGTATTGTGTTTGGAAAATACCATCTGTTCTCACTAGATTCTGGGCCAGTGTTAATAAAGTTGAATAATGGAAATATCGTAAGTGGTAGCTGCATTCTCCATTTAGTCACCCAGTTTATTTTGTTCTCATGATATTCGAAATTTTTAGTTTTCTTTCTGGCTCCAGTATGTATACCAGCCTTATAAAAGGCTACAACCACATAATAAATTTCAGAGCCCATTAATTAAAAAAAAAAATTTACTAATCTCAGAAATTTGATGCATTATAAAATTTATGTCATTTTCCTTCTTATTTATATCTTTCCAAGTATCATTAGTTTACAACTATTTTTTTAAGAGTTCTCATGTTAGTCATTTATATACTTAGTTATTCTGATTGTACAGTAACAAGGAGTGTATTCTCCACTTTTTTATTAGATTTTGAATGCTGTGTAGTTAATATCATAAATATTATTTCCTAAGGCCTGTAATTATTTCCTAAGTGTATTACCATTTTGTTATTTTTAACATTTTTTTACAAACTATAAAATTTTTTTAATAGATAGATGATTATGAGGAAGAACCAATGTTAAAACCTGGATGTAAAGAATATTTTTGGTTGTTATGCAAATTAGTTGACAACATACATATTAAGGATGCTACTCAGGTATGTTGAGAAAATTACATTACTAACTTGCTAATAAACTTGAATTATATACATATATTTTTATGACTTAATTGGGGTTTATTATTAAGGGCACATTTACTAATCTATAACTTGTTGGTAATATCATAATTTTTCTACTATATCTGTACTTCTTTGTCCTTTTCTAATTTCTTTCCTGTTTTTACTTTGACCTTAGTTGAGATGTCATGTGGTGGCTATAGGTAGTTTCTCATCTCTTCTCAGCAAGATAGATAGTGGAAGTAAAATGTTATTTGGAAAATGAAATTTAGATTTTAAATTTAAATATACAGCTCTCTATTACAGTATGTGGATATTTAGAGTCTTGAATATGTAAAAAAAAGTTGCAGTTCAAATAGAAGTTACATTAAGCTTTAAAAAAGCCACTTTTTGCTGATCTACTTAATAATTTTCTTAACTAGACTTCCAGGGCATTGTCATCCAAACAAGAAATGTTTAAAACAAGTAAACTTCAAAGAAAAACTTGGCACAAAAAGACTTTTATTTTTTCTACTTCATAAAAGTTAGCCAAAATGCATATAAGCTGTTAAATCAGAAGAAATGAGGCCAGACCTGGTAGCTTATGCCTATAACAACTTACATTTTGGGAGGCCAACACAGGAGGATCCCTTGAGGCAAAGAATTTGAGGCTAGCCTGAGATAGGCATGGTGGCATTTACTTGTAGTCCCTGCTATTCAGGAAGCTGAGGCAGCAGGATCACTGGAACCCAGGAATTTGAGTTTGCAGGGAGCTTCAGTGACACCACTACACTCTAGCCCAGGCAAAAGAGTGAGACTGTGTCTAAATAAATAAATAGGAAATGAGAAACACATGAAAATCCATTTAAAGTTTTAGGAAACGTTTTGTTCATGGTTTTTGTTGTTGTTGTTTGTTTATTTGGGTTTTTTTTTTTTTTTGAGACAGGGTCTCACTCTATCACCCTGAGCAGAGTGTCATGGCATCATAGTTCACAGCAATCTCAGAACTCCTGGGCTTAAGTGATCCTCTTGCCTCAGCCTCCTGAGTAGCTGAGACTACAGATGCCCACCACCACACCCAGTTAGTTTTTTCTATTTTAAGTAGAGACAGGGTCTCGCTTTGCTCAGGCTGACCTCAAACTCCTGAGATCCAGGTCCACCCACCTCTGCCTCCCAGAGTGCTAGTATTATACAGAACTGAGCCACTGCACCTAACCTTTTTTCCATGCATTTAAATAAAAGTGCAACATGTATACTTTACATTAAAATGCCCTGTAGTGTTTTTTTTTGTTTGGTTGGTTGGTTGGTTGGGTTTTTTTCGTTCTTGCAGTTTAGCTGAGGCTGGGTACAACCCGCCACCTTTGGAATATGGGGCCAGTGCCCTACTCGCTGAGTCGAGGCACTGCCCCTTGTAGTGTTTGTAATTTCTACTTTTTAGTTTATATTTGGAGTCTTAAAATCTGCTTTTCATTTGAGAATTAATCATAAAAACTAGTAATGAGCAGATTTTTGTTTTACTTAATTATTAAAGTATTGATACTTTTTTTTTTTTTTTTAAAGAAAACCTGGATTTGCCCAGTTAAGCTAAAGTAGGCATCCAGTATTATAGGTAGCCAAAGTAATTTTCCTTCTTAAAGATCTGAGTTTCTTTCAGGGTAGTCTTAAATTTAGTTCTATTTTATGAAGTCAGTTTTAATATTGGTGTTCAGTTATAATGAGAATGAAAGCTTTTTGAAATTAACTATAGAGTTAGTTTATTGTTAAAGCCTAACTTAAAAATAGTATAAAAAATAAACCTTAGTGGGTGAAATGTATGTGAATTATATCTCAATAAAGCTGTCAAGAAATAAATACATTAGTGTCTTCTCAATAGATTATTGTGTCTATAACAATTTATTACCAGTATTGCTTCTTTCATAGGGTAATTAATGATGAGTTTAAACCAATAATTTTATTAATTGGCATATGTATAAGTAAAGTGTTGGTGTATTAAGTTTGTAATTTAATGACTTTGGAAGAACTAAATTATTGCCTATAATTAAATGATTTTTTGTTTTAATAATTTGCGTACTACCAAAAATAAATCTATATTTGAATTTGTATTTTCCTTTCATATTAAGACCACACTTCTCGACTTAGATGCTTTGGCAAGACATTTGGCTGACTGTATTCGAAGGTAAAATTTGCTGTGAAATTGACATTCATATTGTTGAGGAAAGGTAAAAGACATAATTACGTGAACTGTCTTGTTTTGTTGTGTTTTTCCTTTATTTTTTTTGTAGTAGGGAGATCCTTGATCATCAGGATGGTAATATAGAGGATGATGGGCTTACAGGACTCCTAAGGCTTGCAACAAGTGTTATTAAACATAAACCACCCTTTAAATTTTCAAGGGAAGGACAGGTAGGTATTATGATATGCAGATATCTATATGAAATATGAATAAACTATTACATTATATGTGAATATATGAAATATTTTAACATACAAAATTTTCATGAACATAATTACGGGCAGAAAAAGTAAACTTTAAATAAATTGTACTCTAGGAAATACAAAACTTGTTTTAATCAAAAGCAAGTTTTAATTCCTATGACCATATATGGAAAGATAGCTTATTTACACTTTGTTTTGCTTTCTATAAAATTGTATATTTTGAATTGACATCTTAAATTGTGAATTAATATCCTAACACAATGGAATTAATAAGTAGTCATTATAGAGTACTTACTGGTTTTGTATTTTGAAGCCCTCAGGACATAAAATCTGTTATCGAATATTTAAAACACCTAATGCCTCTTATCAACAAATGTCTAATTGCTCTTTTGATTAAGTTGTTCACCTTGCCATTGGTACATTTGTCATTGCATGTGTTGAAGGAGTTAATTCTGGTTTGGCAAAATGTTATTTTGAGATTACTGGTTATATTAGGAAATAGTAACCAAAAGGATGCAGAAATGTCTGCATCTTCATAGACTAAAGGATTCGTAAGATAAATTTAAGGGTATAAATTACCCTATGACAAATCTGTGCTACTTCCTTTAATCCACAAAACTCCTTTTTATACTGTTTCTTCTAGGCTTGTTTTTTTCACCTTTTCCATGATGTTAACTAAGAATAATTTGATTGACTTTATGGACTTACCTGAAGTCATATGGTATATGAAAGCCAGTATATAGCTTTTATCCCTAAATATAAACATATTAATCAGTTTTTCTGTTAACAACACTGTAAATCAAAAGTCACTGTAAAGAAAGAAAAAAAAATTTAGTGTTGACAAGGTCCCCATGTAGTTCGATTTCCCATAATGCTTGGTGATGGCGTTCTATGACTTTCTGTGGATATATTAAATACATATATAATTTCCGTTTTAGAAAATCAATCCACACTATGTAAATATTGTCCATGATCTTTACTAAAGAATGAGTATATCAAAAATAAAATATTTCTGAAAATTGAATACGTGAAAGTGAATAATTTAAATCTTTATTGACATTTATGTTGTAAGTTATAGAAAAACTGTTCAGGGGACATCTTTGCACGCCTGTCTCATTATTTTAGACAGAGTCTTGCTCTGTCACCCAGGTTGAAGTCCAGTGATTACAGCTCACCGCAGCTATCAGTTCCTGGCCTCTAGCAATTCTACCTCAACCTTCTAAGCTGCAGAACTATAAGTGGGCACCACCACGTCTGGCTGAATTTTTCTTTCTTGCTTTTTTTTTTAATTTGCACATGCAGTCTCATTATATGGCCGAGACTGATCTTGAACTCTATGTTTTTTTGTTTTTTTGTTTTTTTGAGACTGACACTATGTCGCCACCCTTGGTAGAGTGCCAGGGCATCACAACTCACAGCAACCTCAAATTCTTGGGCTTAAGAGAGTCTCTTGCATCAGCCTCCCAAATAGCTGGGACTACAGGCACCTGCCACAATGCCACAACGCCCGGCTATTTTTTGTGCCAGTTGTGATTGTTGATTTTATCTGACCCAGGCTGAGTTCAAACCTGCCAGCCTCGGTTTATGTGGCCAATGCTCTACCCACTGAGCTACAGGCACCGCCTGAACTCTTTTTCTTTTTTTGTGAGGCTGAGTCTCACTTTCATGCCCTTGGTAGAGTGCCCTGGCGTCATAGCTCATAGCAGCCTCAAACTTTGGGCTCAAGCGATTATTTTTCCTCAGTTTCCTGAATAGCTGGGACTATAGACACCTGCCACAACACCTGACTATTTTTTTTTTTTTTTTTTAGAGAGACGGGGTCTTGCTCTTGCTCTTGGTCAGGCTGTTCTTGAACCTATGATCTCAGGCAATCCACCCAACTCAGCCTCCCAGAGTACTAGGATTACAGGCCTGAGCCACTGCACCTGGCTTGATCTTGAAGTCTTAACCTTAAGTGCTCTTTCCATCTCAGCCTCCCAAAGTTCAGAGATTACAGCTGTGAGCCACTACATCCAGCTAGAATAGGTTGATTTTAATCAATACTATATATCAGTTTATAAAAGGCAACATCAGTTTACATTTACTGCCACACTATCTGTGAATACCAGTTTCTCAGACATCTGCTGGTTCTTACATGACCCCTTAAATCTTTGCCAGTCTCACTATTGCTGTTGTTTTATTTCTTTGGTTGATTTACTCATTGGTTGTATTGGTGATTTTCAGTTTATAAACAGTATACTCTTTTCTTATTTTTCTTCATATTTTACCTATGTGTATGTGTGTGTGTTTGTGTATATATATATATACACACACACACATACACATTCTGTGTATACATATATATATACACATACACGCACAGAATGTGTGTGTATATACACACACATAGGTAAAATACACTGCAATATTAAAATATATATATTTTACCTATGTATGTGTGTGTGTGTTTGTGTATATATATCTACATATATAAAACATCTAACTAGCTTCCTAATAATCAACGTTGTTTTATGCTACTTCAAGTAATATTGCAGTGTAGATCTTTATGCATCCCTGGTTTAGCACACAGATTTAGAAAATCTATAGGTAAACATTTAAAAGTAGAACTGCTGGTTTATGGTGTGTATACATTTATGGTTTTGGTTAATCCAGTTGCCATCTATGATGGCTGAGCCAATTAAATAGTCACACCTACAAATCTGTGTGATTGAGTTCCTATTTTCCCACAGTTTTACCAACCCATGATGGTTTCAGATATTTAATTTCTGCCAATCTGATAAGTGAAAAAAGATTCTTAGTATCATTTTGTATTACTTTTTTTTTTTTTTTTAAATCGTAGCTGGGTACATTAATGCAATCATGGGGTAGAATGTGCTGGTTTTACATAGAATTTGAAATGTTTTCATCAAACTGTAACATAGCCTTCACGGCATTTTCTTAGTTATTGTGTTAAGACATTTATATTCTACACCTAGTAAATTTCACATATACCCTTGTAAGATGCACCATAGGTGTGAGCCCACCAATTACTCTCCCTTCACTCATCCCCCCTCCCCTCCCCTCCCCACCCTTTCCCCTTTCCCCTTCTTCTTGAGCTATAATTGGATTATAACTTTCATAAAAAAGCTATAAATTGGTTTCATAGTAAGACTGAGTACATTGAGTACTTTTTCTTCCATTCTTGAGACACTTTGCTAAGAAGAATATGTTCCAGCTCCATCCATGTAAACATGTAACGGGTAAAGTCTCCATCTTTCTTTAAGGCTGCATAATATTCCATGGTGTACGTATACCACAATTTATTGATCCATTCATGGGTTGATGGACACTTGCATTTCTTCCATGACTTAGCAATTATGAATTGGGCTGCAATAAATACTCTGGTACATATAATCTTTGGTATAATGTGATTTTTGGTCTTCTGAATATATACGTAGTAGAGGAATTGTAGATTGAATGGCAGGTCTATTTTTAGATCTCTAAGTGTTCTCCAAACATCTTTCCAAAAGGAACATATTAGTTTGCATTCCCACCAGCAATGTAGAAGTGTTCCCTTTTCTCCACATCCACGCCAACGTCTCTGGTTTTGAGATTTT
>CAUYRH010104806.1:0-16792 GCA_963574655.1 Perodicticus potto
AAAGTCTCTTGAATGTTATCGCAATCAGGTTGATGAAAATATCTCCGATTGTATCTGAAGCCCACACACTGTACCCCATGATTGAATTATTGTACACAGCTATGATTCAATAAAAAAATAATGTGAGCTTGTATTCTCAGGTAAGTCTTCCCCCAATAGTGGCATATTTTTCTTAAAAATCTAGGTTTGCAATTGTTATTACATTTTTCAAAATGGAACAATACACTGTACTCTGATACATTTGTAGGTAGTAACAACCTAAGAGAAACCAAAAGAATACTTTTTACTGCTGCATAAACAAATTGCCCCCAAATTAGTAGCTTTAGATAATACCTAACTCTTGTCTCACTGTTCTGGAAGTGAGAAGTCAGGTGAGATAGGCTGGACTTTAAGAAAAAGCCCACTTCCAAGTTCATTCATATTGCTGCAGAATTCATTTCCAATGGTTGTTGGACTGTGGTCCCAGCTTCCATGCTGACTGTTGCCAAGGGTGTCCTCAGCTAATTGTGGCAGCTGTCTGGCTGTTGCTTGTGGCTCCCTTGGTCTCTAAATCTAGAAATGGTGTGAGGAATTTTTCCCATCCTTTGAATATGACTTCTGCTACTATCAGAGAAAATGCTGCTTTTAGTGAGCTTGTCTGATTGGGTCAGACCCAGCTGGATAATCTAATCTTAAAGCTAACTGACTAGAAACTTTAATTATATTCACAAAATTCCTTAGCAGCAGGACCTACATTAGTGTTTGGTCACTACAAGGTGGGAATGGTGGGTTGATGTGGGATCACTAAAATTCTGCCTACCATAAGTGGTTATCTATGAAGGAGAAGGAAAAAGGGAATATAATTAGGGAGGAAAATACAAGGAGTATCTAAGGTACTTGAACATTATAATTGTTAGTCTGTCAGAAGTTCTCAGCATGTATTTAATTATTTTTCCTTAAATGGTATACACATGATTTTCACACTCTTTTGTATTATAACTTATTTCACAAAAAGAAAGAGATTCAATATAAGCAAAAATGCCTTATGACTATGAATGCAGCATGTATTTGATTCCAAGAATTTTAGAAGCTAATGCACAAGGCAGGTGTGTTTCATTTGTGAAAGAAGCGGGAGGGATTGCCCAAGTTTTTCATTTGTCCTTGACACTGAAAGGGAGTGAGGAGGCTCTACTTGTACACAGGACATTTGTGGAGTAAGAGCTCAACACAGGTGTCAGCCACCACCTCCAGTATTAGAATTAATTGAGAAGAGGAAAACTAGAATGTGGTGAAGAAAATACAGCACAACAGAAAACAGTGGTCCAATGAAGGTGCTTCTGGCTGCTGCCTGGGCAGTCACAGCTCTCTCACTCTGTGGTCTCAGAATCGGAAGTTACCAGATCCCAGTGGCAAACTGGTCAAGGTTTCACAAATGCACAGATACAGGATACCCATGCACACACACAGGAAAAAACTCATGCACGCACAATAGGACACTGCTAGCTGGGAGTCTGTAGTGAGCACTGGCCCCATGCACTGGGGGTAGTGGGTTTGAACCCAGCCTGGGCCTGCTAAACGAACAATCAAAAAAAAAACCAGGACGTTGCTTCTGTGATCAACTAGCCTTTCTCAAGTCTACAGCTGCTATGCCTATGAAACTCTCTGGTAGAAGCCATGACCAGATTCATGTATGACCCTAGTTCAGCCAACTAAAGGCCTCACCCATGATAGGAGCATAGAATCTATTTGATAAGATACGGACAAGAGGGAATTTCTAGGTCTCCGGCTTCCACCCAGCGCTGAGATCCTGAATTTGGAAATGGCCGAGGGTGCTAATCTACAGAGGTTTTCTTGTTCTGTGGTTTTCACGTTCTTCCAGCTCTATCACAGACTCAGGTGAGAGTTCTCATTAACTGGGGGTTTGTGTTAATTTGGGCAAGGCCAGGATGATCCTTCATCTATAATGCCTTCCAACAGCTCAGCAGAATGGGTAGAAAGAGAGGGAAGGAGGAAAGAAAGTATTTCTGGAGGGACTTCAAAATAATTGGATTATGGGGACATAGTCCCAGATGTATAAAAAGTTTCTTAACTTTGTCAGTTAGATTTCTAAACTTTAAATCACTTCAGGGACTAGAATAATCCCAATAGCAGGGTTGAATTCAAAAGGCTTTGCACGTGCAATGAATGTCCTTTGGTGGATTTTACCCAAACGCAAAACAAAGAAAAGAAAACTTGCAACCATTTCAGGTGCTAACTCTTTTGGCTGCTGTTCTCCAACCCAATCGGCTGTTTTTGGCTTCTGGACTATTCCTAGACCTCAGAGAAGTGATCTGAATCAACAAATTTCTAAAAAAGGTAAGAGTGAGGTTTTAAGAAATTGTATAAACCCTGGAGGGTCCAGCCCATTCTTTGCTGCATCCCCAATGACTAAGTTGCATAGGGAGATTTTGAAGGAAAGAGAAACCTCAATGGTGCAAGAGTCCAAGATTGAGAAATTCATGAAGTTTTTCAGTCCCTGTAATGGAATGTCTCTGATAATAATCTATTCCAAAGTAAGCGTTTGAGAAACAGAGGCCCAGAGAGGTAATCGGACTAAAGGATTCCCAACAATTGAGTGACTGGTGAATGCCAGTTCTTTTAACGAGTGCTCCAGAAGTGAGTGAGTGAAGGGAAGAGCAAATGAATGTCCAGGGTACCTTAGATTAAGAGAGCACTAGAGAAGGGAAGGAAGCTAGTGCTCCAGAGCAAATGCCAGGAATTGAGGATGAAATGCATCAGTTTCCTCTGCCAGTCCTAGACTCCAAGGGGAAAAAACATACAAATGGAGCTCGGTGCCCATAGCACAGTGGTTAGGGTGCCAGCCACACACACCGAGGGTGGCGGGTTCTAATCCAGCCCAGGCCTGCCAAACAACAATGATGACTACAAAAAAAAAAAAACAGCCAGACGTTGTGGCGGGTGCCTGTAGTCCCAGCTACTTGGGAGGCTGAGGCAAGAGAATAACTTAAGCCCAAGAGTTTGAGGTTTCTGTGAGCTGTGACATCACAGCACTCTACTGTGGGCAACATAGTGAGACTCTGTCTCAAAAAAAAAAAAAAGCATACAAATAGGACAGAATATTTCTTTCCAAAATTGAATGAAATGAATCATCTATACATGGTAGGACTTTAAGTAAATGTGTGATCCTGTCTTGAATGTGACTAGGAAAATGAAATCTAATCAGCTGACATTTCAGACTTCTCTTTGGGGTGGCCAAAAACCACAAAGTAGATTTTGATCAAATTCCTTGCATTTTACTTAGAACAACACAGAGAACCCCTCAGATCATCAGAGTTGTCCAGTTGCTCAGCACAGCAGAGCTTCATTCCTGGCTGTCTTGGCACTTTAGGCACTGGATAGTCACGGAGTTGGTCTTCTGAGTCCTGCCAGTGACATAGGAGATGTCATGGTCAGGTCCAATCAGACCTCTCCTGTAATGGGCTTCATTCTCCTGGGCCTTTCTGCCCACCCGGCGCTGGAGAAAACATTCTTTGTGTTCATACTGTCAATGTACATGGTGGTCCTGTTGGGCAATGGGGTCCTCATCCTGGTGACCTTCCTTGACCCCCTCCTGCACACGCCCATGTACTTCTTCCTGGGGAACCTGTCTTTCCTGGACATCTGCTATACAAGCTCCTCAGTTCCCCTCATCCTTGACATCTTCCTGACCCCCAAGAAAACCATCTCCTTCTCAGCCTGTGCTGTCCAGATGTTCCTCTCCTTTGCCATGGGGGCCACAGAGTGTGTGCTGCTGAGCATGATGGCATTTGATCGCTATGTGGCCATCTGCAACCCCCTTAGGTACCCTGTGGTCATGAGCAAGGCTGCTTATGTGCCCATGGCTGCTGGCTCCTGGGTGGCTGGAAGCATCACTGCCATGGTGCAGACATCCCTAGCAATGCGACTGCCATTCTGTGGAGACAATGTCATCAACCATTTCACCTGTGAGATCCTGGCTGTCCTGAAGTTGGCCTGTACTGACATCTCTGTCAATGTCATCAGCATGGCAGTGGCCAATGTGATCTTCCTGGGGATCCCAGTTCTGTTCATCTCTGTCTCCTATGTGTTCATCATTGCCACCATCCTGAGGATCCCCTCGGCTGAGGGGAGGAAAAAGGCCTTCTCCACCTGCTCTGCCCACCTCACAGTCGTGGTCGTCTTCTACGGGACCATCCTCTTCATGTACGGGAAGCCCAAGTCTAAGGACCCGCTGGGGGCGGACAAGCAGGACCTTGCAGACAAGCTCATCTCCCTCTTCTATGGGGTGGTGACCCCCATGCTGAACCCCATCATCTACAGCCTGAGGAACAAGGACGTGAAGGCCGCTGTGAGGAACCTGGTATTTCAGAGACGCTTCACCCAGTGATGCTAGAGGGGTCCTGATGTTTCTGTGCTCCCTGACTGCTCCCACCTGAGGATCCCAGACAATAAAAGGAAGGCCCAGCTTCCTCCAAGGTGACACAGGTAAATCTCATTACACAGAAGGGCTCTGTGTGAACAAGGAGCATTTAATGCAGCGCCACACAAGTATATTCTTATTTGTCTAGCCTCATAGTTCTCATTCTCTATGATCAAACTGATCAAGAAAAAGTAATTCATCAAATTTTTGTGGTGAACTAATGAAAAGCTCTAGCCTATAGGTCTTCAATTCAATTGCTCCTTGGCTGCTGTCTTTGAACACATTTGAATGGCACCTTACTTTTATGTTACCTTTCAAACACTTCTTATTCCATATGAAACAACAGTAACATTTTTGTCTCCTCATTGTTTATTCTCCTTGTTGCCATACTAATTCTTAATTTTTCTGAATTTTTCTCACTTCACGTCTCCATAATTTACTTGTAACTTTGTCTCTCTTTTTGTCCTCACGCAGGGTCCTCACCAGAAAATCATTCATGGTCTTGGAGGAGAGAGGGGAGTGAGGCAGGTGTGGCAAAACTGATACAAGGGCCAAAGACTCAGGCCTTTTCCCTTCCCTCCCTTTCTGAAGAATGTTGTCCACCTCTGGGCTCTGTCCCTAGATACCAGTAGCCTCCTATGGTCATCAGAGAAATGTGGAAAGTGAGATATGTCAAAGAAGAGCGAATAAATTCTATTAACCACCTAACCTGGCCTGAGTAAGCATGTAGCCAAGTGGCAGCCAGCACTTGTTTTTCCACCTAAGAATTGCTAATTACATAGTAATCAGAGGAGGTGGAAGTGATGCCCACTAGGGAACATCTAGAAAGCACCCACATAATTAGTGAGGAATTCCGTAGCAGCTCCAGATAGTGATTCATCCACAAGTCCATTTAAAAGAATGGGCACAAGTTCAGCTGTGGTGGCTCATGCTTGTAGTCCCAGCACTCTGGGAGTTCGAGGCAGGTGGATCACTTGAGCTCACAAGTTCGAGACCAGCCTGAGCAAGAGTGAGACCCCATGTCTAAAATATAGCCAGGTCTGTAATCCTAGCTCTCTAGGAGGTGAGGCCGGTGGATTGCCTAAGCTCATAGGTTCGAGACCAGCCTGAACAAGTGCAAGACTCCCATCTCAAAAAAAAAAAAAAAATAGCTGGGCATTGTAGTGAGCACCTGTAGTCCCAGCTACTCAGGAGGCTGAGACAAGAGAATCGCTTGAACCCAAGAATTAGAGGTTGCTGGGGTGACAAACTGAGACGCTGTCTCAAATAAATAAATAAATCTTTTTTCATCCATAGTTTTCCCCTTCATCTCCTCTGTTTCCTTTCTCTCTCTCTTTTTCTCTGTGGGTGTGTATGTAGAAAACTGAGTTGTTTGTGTTGGAGAATTTCCCAGAGTCTATATTTACTGATTGCTTCCCTGTAATGTAGGTCGCTGCATTTTCTATAGATTGGCGGTTAGCTCTGAGACTCAAGGATGTTTTCTTTTTGGTCTAAGTCCTTTTCACATGAATAGTCTCTAATGGCTTCCTTGCTTTCTGGATGAGAAGATGATCCTGCGTCAAGTTTCATATTTTCTGCTCCAGACTAGGAACCAATCATTTCTCCAATGAGTTCTGATTCTTTATTGGAAAATGATGCTTAGATAACATAATTTGAGTGCTAAAGGTGCTCCTTGCTCTTGGGTTTGTCATTGTTTCTACATTATTTTCATGAAAAGAGAAGAAAATACAGTTTTGTTATTTAGATTTGCTTTTTAAGATAAACTATGTCATGAATATAAACTATACCATGAATTTAGATTTGGATCTGTAATTTCCAAGTAACTATAATGCTCTCCTATCTGTAGCCCCTTCTCCACATAACAAAACTTTGCTACTCACTGACACCAGCATAATTGTTCATTTCCTTTTCTCTCCAAATATTTGCATAGTAGCCTTGGAATAACAATACCAACACTATCTTCATCAATATAAATATGGAAAAATGGTTAAAATTCTGGATAATTTTTCCTCTTATTCCTTTTTCTTCTCTTCTTTTTTCCCTCAGGACAATTCATGCAGGATATGTACAAATTTTATTAGTTTTTTAAGTTAATTGGAATAATTCTGCTCTTGTAGTTATATGCTTTATTTTTAAGTTTTGCTTTCTTTCATCTTCTAATTGTGAAAGTACATGGTTCCAAAGTCAACTCTAAAGAACAAGGTATATTCAACAAAACTTAATGTTTATCCTTATCCCTTTTATCCTGCTACCTTCCTTACTCATAGATAGACATTTTTCAAATTTAGTGGTTTATTCTTTGATTTAAAAAATCTAATATATAAATATATTCCTATTTTCCCACATAAAAAAGGAGCACACAATTCACACTTTCTCCATATTGCCTTTTCTACTCAATAATATTTCCTGGTGATCACTCCATGGTTTTACATAGAAATGGAAAAAATCACATTTAAGGGAGTTGGGGGGATGCAATTATTATAGCTGTATTAATCGCTAATTCGCTTTCTCTGCCTTAACATTTTTTACTTCAGGAGACTAACTCTATCCATTTCTATTATTAAAAAATTATGAATTTGTCCAAGATTTTCTGGGATGCAATAGTGGACTAATTACATTAGGAGTTAAGTGTGAGTGTGAGTGCTGATCCCGGCAGTTCCTCAAATGGGCTATCTTTTTCCACGGCATGTCCCTTTCTCCCTGATTCACAGTTTCCACAACTGTACAATGACCTCAGGTTATTCCCAGCTCTGACATTATCTTATTCCCATACAAGATCAATGTCCCCTTCAACTGTGGGAGAATCCCTAAGCAGAACTGGGGGAGCTAAAGGAGGTTGAGCCAAGCAATGCCTTGCAGTAAGTAAACCATAGCACAGACCATTCCTTCTTCCCTGGAACTCTGGAGGGACACTCTCATTTGCACCCTGCATATTGTCCAGTAAGCCTGAGGTATATTTGTGCCAGCACTGTGACCACCATATCACTTACTTGATACAGACAATAGTGACTTCTAGTAGCCTGATTCTTTATGAAAAAGTTAAAAGATGTCACTTCTGTCATCCAAAATGCTCATCCTTAAGCCCTCTTAGGGAAACCCATACTCTCTAATGGAGACGTCAACATCTTCCACAGTCTTCGCAGACTACTACATTCCTTCTTACCTCCTACCCTCCAACTGTACTGCCCAAGCCACTGTTATCTACATCAGTGACCAACTCTACATTTTCAAATACCTTGACTTTGAGCTCTTTTCTGACCCCGAAATGCCCCTACTCTTTACTTATTACCAGAGAAAATTCTGCTTCTTCTTTGGGGGTCAGCTGATATTGCACTTTCTTCAAGTAAGAAGACTTACTTGACTCTAGGTAAGGGCTAATTCCCCTCTCTTTGTCTTCCTTTAGCATACTGCTGCTAACACAGATGTAGCACTGGACTTACTTGGCCTTATTTGTGTTGTGGATATAGCAGTCTCCTCTAAACCGTGAGCTCGTTAAGCACAGGACACATGTCTGATTTATATCTACTCATCACCCCAGTTACTCACTCTAGACCCTGGCACACAGGGTCTGTATGTTATAAACGGCTATCGAAATGAAAGGAATATGTCCTAGAAATACCAATTCTTGTTACACTTGCAAGAGGCATAAGGGTGATATCTACCAAAAGACACTTAAAAGAATGTTTTTACACATATGGCTTTGTTCATAATAGCGAGGAACTGAAAATAACCCCAAAGTCTATCAACAGTGAAATGAATACATAAATCTGATATATTTATTTAATAGGATGTTGCACTACAATTTTGAAAAGAACTACTGACGCATGCAAAAACCATGACTACTTCACAGATGTTATGTTGCATAAAATGATAAATGCAAAAGGTTATGCACTGTATAATATCATTTATATAAAGTTAAATAAAAAGCAAAACTAATAGATTTTAACAGAAGTCAGAATAGTGTTCTGCTGTGGGAGAGAAGGAAGAAAGGGTAATATAATTAAGGAGAGAAATCAGGGGTTTCTAAAGTACTGGAACATTCTAATGGTAATCTGCCTCAATGTGCACGGCATGTGTTTTATTACTTTTCCTTAAATGGCATAGATATGCTTTCCACATTCCTTTGTAAGCAAAACGTATCTCACAAAAAGAAAAAATATTCACTATTCACTCCAATGCATAATGCCTTATGACTATGAATGTGGCATGTATTTGATTCCAAGAATTTTAGAAACCAAAGCACAAGGCGGATGTGTTTCATTTGTGAAAGAAGTGGGAGGGATTGCCCAAGTTTTTCATTTGTCCCTGACACTGGGCAGGTTTTTGTTGTACACCAAGGACATTTGTGGAGTAAGAACTTGTCATTCTAATACTGTCACCTCCAGTATTAGAATTAATTGAGAAGAGGAAAACTAGAATGTGGTGAAGAAAATACAGCACAACAGAAAACAGTGGTCCAATGAAGGTGCTTCTGGCTGCTGCCTGGGCAGTCACAGCTCTCTCACTCTGGGGTCTCAGAATTGAAAGTTACCAGATCCCAGTGGCAAACTGGTCAAGGTTTCACAAATGCACAGATACAGGATACCCATGCACACACACAGGAAAAGACTCATGCATGCACAATAGGACACTGCTTCTAGCTGATTCATTCCACCACTATGACACAAATAGAAAAGAGTATGATGAGAGTGGGGAGTAGTAGCCTGTAGTGGTTAGAGCACTGGCCCTGTGCACTGGGGGTGGTGGGTTCAAACCCAGCCTGGGCCTGCTAAACAAACAAACAAACAAAACAGGACACTGCTTCTGTGATCAAATAGCCTTTCTCAAGTCTATAGCTGCTATGCCTATGAAACTCTCTGGTAGGAGCCATGACCAGATTCATGTATGACCCTAGTTCAGCCCTCTAAAGGCCTCACCCATGATAGGAGCATAATATCTATTTGATAAGATACAGAGAAGAGGGGATTTCTAGGTCTCTGGCTTCTATCAAGCCCTACGATCCTGAATTTGGAAATGGCTGAGGGTGCTAAGCTACAGGGTTTGTCTTGTTCTATGTGTTTCACGTTCTCCTGGCTCTATCACAGGCTCAAGTGAGAGTTCTCATTAATTGGGGGTTTGTGTTAATTTGGGCAAGGCCAGGATGATGCTTTAACTATCATGCTTTCCAACAGCTCAGCAGAATGGGTAGAAAGAGAAACAAGGAGAAAAGACAGTATTTGTGGAAGGACTTCAGAATATATATTTCCAGATATGTAAAAAACGTTTCTTCAATCTGTCATGGGTGAATAGGTTACCAACTCAGTGGAATTAACCTGGGTGAGAAGTGAGAAAAAACCTTGCTCCAGGCAGTTGGGAGGGCCAGACCCTCTCAGGCTGGGATTCTCTATGTTCTTTTAAGTGAGACTCCACCCCACCATTACGCAGGCAGACCAAATCCAAACTGTCAGGGACTGGACCTGTGGTTCCAGGAGATAAGGGAAGCTCCCCATTCTCACTTCCTCACATCTAGCCCCCCCTGTCCTTCAAGTCATTCCCTGAAAAGCCTACCTGATCCTATTCACTGCTCCAGGCATTATATCTGATCTTTGGGGTTACCCACTCTCTCCCCAAGCACCTAGGTGCTCCACACACTCTGGTCTCTTGGGGCCATCTCGGTCTCCTACAAACACTGCCATAGCTCCACACACTGAGTCCTCCAGAAGAGTTGACTGGTGAACAGACAAATGTATGAAAACCCCTGAGTTCTGTGAAGACTGTGAGAGAGAACTGGGGGAGAGGAACGATTTAGTATCCAATAGTGACTGGGCAAGAGTCATCTGTTCATTCCACGACTACTAGACACAAATAGAAAAGAGTAGGATGAGAGTGGGGAGTCTCACATTTCTAACCACACTTTAATAAAATAAATTGGCAAATACATAGTAAATTTGAAGTAAACGTGTGATGCCTGTCTTGAATGTTATTAGAAAAATTAAATACAAACAAGTGGTGGCATTTCAAATCTCTCACTACTGGATGACTTGAGATTGCAAAGAAGATTCTGATCTAATCACCTACATTTTACTTAGAACCACGGACAGGCCCATGGTTAGTCAGAGAAGGTCTCTAATTGTTCAGCAGGACCGGGTTTCCTCATTGGCTGATTGCACTTGAGGAGTTGGAGAATGCTGAAATTCTTTGTATTCATCCCACTGATGTACTTCTAGTGATGCTGCTAGAGAATGGAGTTCTCATCCTGGTAACCATCCTTGACTCACACCTGCACATGCCCGTGTACTTCTTCCTGGGGAACCTTTCTTTCCTGAACACTTGCTACACAACCTCCTCTGTCCCTCTCATCCTTGACAGCTTCACAATTCTCAGGAATATCATCCCTTACTCAGTCTGTGCTATACAAATGTTCCCTCCTTTGCAATGGAAAGACAGAGTGTTTGATCCTAAGCATGATGGCATTTGATTGATTGCTACGTGGCCATATGCAACTCCCTTAGAGACCCTGAGGTCACGATCAAAGCTGCTTATGTGTCCATGGCTACTGGCTCTTAAGAGGATTGAATCATTACTTAGCAATTCGTGGAGACAATGTCATCAACCACTTCACTGGTGAGATTCTGGCTGTCCTAAAATTGACCTGTGCTGACATCTCCAGAAATGTGATCATTATGGCAGTTGTCAATGTGATATTGCAGGGCATCAATTCTGTTTATCTCTTACTCCTATGTGTTCATCATTACCACCATCCTGAGGATTAGTTGAAGGGAAGAAAAATACCTTTTTCAGTTGCTCTGCCCACCTGAAAGTTGTGGTCATCTTCTATGGGACCATCTTTTTTATGTATCAAAAGTCTAAGGATCCACTGAAGATAGACAAATAAGATGTTATAGATAAACTCATCTCCTTTGTCTATGAAGTTGTGACCTCCATGCTCAACCCCATCATCTATAGCCTAAGGTACAAAGATATGATCACCACTATCTATGATTCCGTCAAAAATTACTCATTAGCTGTGCACAGCGGTACACACCTATAGTCTCAGCTAGTTGGAAGGCTGAGGTAGGAGGATCACTTGAGCCCAGAAATTTGAGACAAGCTTGGGCAACATAGTAAGACCTCATCTCTAAATAAATAAATAAACAAACACAAAAATAAAACTACTCATCATACCAAAAAACAGGAATATCTGATGTTGAATGATAAAGGACAATTGATAGATGCAAATTAGAATTATCTGAAAAGGAATTTTTTGAGACAGAGTCTCACTATATCCCCCTTGGTAAAGTGCGATGGCATTACAGCTCACAGCAACCTCAAACTCTTGGGTTTAAGCAATTCTTTTGCCTCAACCTCCCAAGTAGCTGGGACTATAGGTGCCTGCCACAATGCTTGGCTATTTTTTTTATTATAGTTGTCATTGTTGTTTAGCTGGGCTGGGTCAGGTTCAAATTCACCAGTCTCAGTGTATATGGCTGGTGATGTAATCACTGTGCTACAGGTGACAAGCTTCTGAAAAGGATTTTATTTTTTTTTATTTTTTGAGACAGAGTTTCACTTTGTCGCCCTCAGTAGAGTGCCATCATGTCACAGCTCACAGCAACCTCCAACTCCTGGGCTCAGGAGATTCTCTTGCCTCAATCTCCCAAGTAGCTGGGACTGCAGGTGCCCCCCAGAACATCTGGCTACTTTTTGTTGTAGTTTGGCTGGGGCCAGGTTCGAAATCGCCACCCTCAGTATATGGGACCAGTGCCCTACCCACTGAGCCACAGGCACCACCCTGAAAAGGATTTCTAAAGCAGCATAATAAGAACACCTCAATAAACAATTACAAGCATGTTTGAAACAAATAAAAAAAGAAAGTCTCAGAGAATAAATGGAAGTCATGAAGGGAAAAAAAATGAAGATTTTAGAACTGAAAAATATGCAATAACTTATTTTTAAAACTCAGTTGATTGGCTCAACAACAGAATTGAGGGGACAGATGAAAGGATCAGTGAACATAAAGACAAAACCTTGGAAATTACATCAATTCCAACAACAGTGAAAAAATCAACTGAAAAAACAAATGAAAAGAGTCAGGGAACCTATAGGATTTGACAAAATATATAAACTCAGCACATACTGCTGCTGGCAACCCAACCCCTCCACCTGCAGAGCTTCTGTGCACCATACATGTCTCCCAGAAACTGAGGATAAGACTGACTGGTACCTACTGTGTGACAACACCCTCTCTACAACTTGTGCAGATGCTATGTCCAGCATATGCCCCCCACCCGAACCTGAAAACTGGCCCATCTGGCAGCCTTTGCCTCCAGCAAAGTCACACCACTGCCCTCACAACACCTATAGAATAGTCCACAAGACAATTTCAGATACCACTGACATTGATTACAGCCAAATAAATCACATGGAGACTACACTACTGCATTCACCCAGAACCAAATTCAAAGCATCTTAGCCAACTGACACTATAGGACACATCTACAGGAAAAATCTTTCCCTATGGAAGGTAATCCATAAAATTGGAAGAGATGACTATTTCACCAGATGCCCAGATATCAATACTGGGCCAAGAGAAACATGAAAAAAAATAAGGAGGCTCGGTGCCTGTGGCTCAACGGGCTGGGGCGCCAGCCACATACACCTGAGCTGGTGGGTTAGAATCCAGCCCGGGCCCGCCGAACAACAATGACGGCTGCAACCATAAAAAAAAAAAATGGTCGGGCGTTGTGGCGGGCGCCTGTGGTCCCAGCTGCTTGGGAGGTGGAGGCGGGAGACTCACTTGAGCGCAGGAATTGGAGGTTGCTGTGAGCTGTGATGCCATGGCACTCTATCCAGGGTGATAGCTTGAGGCTCTGTCTCAAAAAAAAAAAAAATCGAAAAAAATAAGGAATATGATGCTTCCAAGAGAACACAATAATTCTCCTGTAACAAAACTCAAAGAAAAGGAAATCTAAAAAGTGCCTGAAAAGGATGTCAAAATAATGACCCTAAAGAAACTCAGTAAGATACAAAAGAATATAAATAGATCAAGAAAATCAGGGATTCATGATCACAATGAAAAGTTCAACAAAAGATAGTGATCATAAAAGAGAACCAAACAGAAATCTTGAAACTGAAGAATTCAGTGAATAAGATAATAGTACAATCAAGAACTTCACCAAGAGAAAAAGAATTTTTGACCTTGAAGATGGGGTGAAATAATGCAGTCAGACCAAAAAGAAAAATAGGGAGAGAAATTTAAAGAGTAAAGAAAACCTACACGACTTAAGTGACACCATTAACTGAATAAATATTCACATATGAATGCCAGAAGGAGAAGAGATGGGAAAAGAATAGAAAACTTATTCAATGAAATAATAGCTAAAAACATCCAGATCCAGGACATTCAAATATCCTCAAATAGACTGAACCTACAAAGATCCTCTTCAGGCATGTTATAGTCAAATTGTCAAAAGTCAAAGACAAACAGAAAATTTTAAAAATAGTGAGAGAAAAGCACTATGTCACATAAAATGGAGTCCCCACTTAGACTAAAAGCAGACTTCTCAGCAGCAATCTTATGGGCCAGGAGAGAATGAGATAAATATAATCAGCATGCAGAAACAAAAAACTACCAACCAAGAATACTATGCTTAGCAAAACTATCCTTTAGAAATGAAGGAGAAATAAAGTCTTTCTAAGACAAGCAGCTGGAACATATCCTACTTAGTGAAGTATCTCAAGACTGAAGGAAAAATTATCCAATGTACTCAGTACTATTACAAAACCAATTTACAGTTACTCACACTTTCATATGAAGAATAGATCACGACTATGGCCCAGGATGAAGGAAGGAGAGGGATGCGAGGGGAGGGAAGAGGTCAGATGGAGGGAGGGTGAATGGTGACATCACACCTATGGTGCATATTGCAAGGGTACATGTCAGATCTATTAAGTATAGAGCATAAATGTCTTAACATAATAATTAGGTAATGAGGGATATATTAACCAGTACGATGTAAGCATTCCAAATTGTATATGAAATCAGCACCTTGTACCCCATAAATGCATTAGTGTATACATGATCTACCTCTTTATGATTTAATAAAAAAAAAAGCCTGGGGCAATTCATCACCACTATACCAGCCTTATGAGAAATGCTTAGAAGCAAAAGGACAACAACTACTATCATGAAAACATGCAAAAATATATAATTTGCTGATAAAGAAGACACAAAAGTGAGAAAAAAAGGAATCAAACCATGTTAACTACCAAAAACCACCAAGCCACAAAGGCAAACAATGAAAGAAGAAAGAAACAAAGGATTATATAAAACAATTAGAAAACAAATAAGAAAGTGACAGGAGTACATCCTCAGCCATCACTAATAACCTTGAATATAAATGGATTAAATTTTCTTTTAAAAGAAAGTAAAATTTTTTTATCCACTTAGACTGGCTAAGTGGATAAAACAATTAGACTTAATTGTATGCTGCCTACAAGAAATTCACTTCACCTATAAAGATACACATAGACTGAAAGTGAAGAATTTGAAAACGTTGTTCCACACAAATGGAAACCAAAACCAACCAATAGCTATACTTCTATCAGATAAAATAAACTTTAAATCAAAAACAGTTAAAAAAAAAAAAAAAGACAAAGGTCACTATATAATGATAAAAGGATCAATTCAGCAAGGATATAATAATTTGTAAAACTAATTCAATGTATTTTTAAAATTGAGGTGTAATATACATTTATAACTCATGGGTGTTGTCCATTTTTATCATTTTTAAGTAAATGGCTCAGTTGTGATACATATATTTATGTTCTTTCCCCCTCTTTTTCCCCTCCTCACCTTTCTTGGCCTCTGTAACCACTATTCTTACTCTCTACATTCTGAGGTTCATTTTTTTAGCCATAGCCATATTATTCAGCCATAAAAAAAACAGGGAGATCTTGGCAATTGCAGTAACATGGACGGCCACTTGTTAAGTGAAGTAAACAAAGCACAGGAAGGCAAACATTCTTGTCCACACTCATATGTGGGAGCTAAAAAATAGATTTCAGGGTCTTTTCATAATAAATATTTTAACCAATCAGGAACAAAGGGGAAAGTTCTTCACAGAACATTCCTCCAGAATGTTATTTTTAAAAAGCCACCACAAATATACTAAATAATGAAAATAGTGAAAGCATTTTCTCTGAGATGGGAACAAGGTAAGGATGTTTGTTACACCTTTCATTCAGCATTGAACTGAAGGAACCAGCCAATGTAGCAAGGCAAGAAAAAAAAGGCAAATCTAAAATTTTGGAAACAAGGAAAAAACTGTCATTATTCTCAGATGGTATTAATGCTACTATGGAGAAAATCTAAAATAATTTACAAATACAAGAATTAAAAAGAGTTTAGGAAGGTGATTAGACATTAAGTCAATATGCAAAAAAATCCATTGTATTTTTACATTCAAGTAAGAGATTATGAAACTTTTGTTAAAGATACCAAGAACTATAAAGCAACTAGGAGTAAATCTGCACAGAGCTCCAAGATCTTTAGGCATAATATCATAAATTATAAATTATAAATTTGTGGATGATATTAAAATAAAGAGAAAACTATTTACTGCTCATGGGTTGGAAAACCCGATGTTATAAAATTGTTAGGCATCTTCAAATTGATGCATAGAGTCAATGTAATCCCAATTTTTAAATCATAAAAAGAATTATCACCAAATTTAAGAACCTGGTTATATAGTTTATACAGAAAGGGCTGGGTGCCTGTAGCTCAATAGTTTGAGCACCAGCCCCATTCACCCCGGCTGAAGGGTTCAAACCCAGCCTGGGCCTCCTAAACAAAAACAAACAAACGAAACAAACTGAACAAGTGAAAACAATAGAAGAACAAAAGGACTCAAAACAGCCATGGCACATTTGAAGAGACATTGGGTGAGGATAAAGAGACTTACCCTGTAAGAAATCAAAACCAACTATAGAGCAATATGAATTAGGGTGATATAGTGATGACTCAGAAATAGACCAATAAACCAGTAGAAAGGATTAGAGATGCCATTCACAAACTTATTCACGTTGGGAGACTTCATACACAAGAGATGATATTGCAGATCAGTAGAGAAATGATGAGCTGTAAATAGGAAAAGTAGGAAGATGATTGTGTTCCAGGAGAAGTGTATAAAATACTTATAGCAGCATTCACTGAGAAGCAACCAAATTATTCATCAAAGTAGAATGTATAAGAAAATATTTGCAGGTTATGCCTCAGACAATGGTTTAATAACCAGAATACACAGAGAACTCAAGCGTATTGGCAACAAAAGGGCAAGTGATCCCATCTCAGGGTGGGAAAAGGACTTGAAGAGAAACTTCTCTAAAGAAGACAGG
>CAUYRH010104813.1:0-21096 GCA_963574655.1 Perodicticus potto
ATGAGGACTTACACCCCATCTCTCCTGCAGGCCCTGCAGTCCCTCTGATGAGGACTTACACCCCATCTCTCCTGCAGGCCCTGCAGTCCCTCTGATGAGGACTTACACCCCATCTCCCCTGCAGGCCCTGCAGGCCCTTCAGTCCCTCTGATGAGGCTTTTCACCCCATCTCCCCTGCAGGCCCTGCCTTCCTTGGTTTTGGATCAGTTGACTGCCTGTGATCTCAGCTCTGTGACAATTTCAACGGAAGTTGTGAGTTTTTAGGCTTTTGGTGTCTTTTGTTGCTTTTTCTTATTAAGGGAAGACATGGGCTCTTTCTAGCTTTCTTCATCCTAAACAGAAGCTGGAAGCTTCATTTACTTGTGGCTATACCCTAGTGAGTGGGTGTGCAGGCACCATTAGCTCTTTGTACAGATGGGGCTGAGGACCCGTCCAGCCACTCTGTTAGGTGGTGGTGGAAAAGCGTCTAGGACCGTTTCTCAGATTGGAGGTTGTGGATCTGTTTTGGACACTCTCCTAAACGGGGTGAGGTGAATAGGTGTGGAGCTTCCACATCTCTCCTGGGGTCATGTCTTATGCTTGTCTCTGTGAGCCACTGATACCACCTGGGGGGCCCTCAGCTCAGGGCCCACACACAGAAGTGGTGGCCCCTGGGAAGCCTACTGTGGTGTTCGAGGCTTTTCTAAGAGCCTAGTAGTCAGTAGGGCCAAGGTGGAAGGTGGGAATGGGTCAGGATATGATTCTTCTGGGGACCTCTCTGTCCCCAGTGGGGCTCAGGGTCTGTTTGCTGGTGAAGGAGCATGATGTGGGATCAGACTGGGGCAGCCCTGGGAGCTGGTTTAGGCCTCTAGTGAGGTGATGTTGGGGGGCAGGGTAGTGGGGTGCAGCCCCGGGAGGAGGCAGGGAGGCAGCATCTCACGGATCACTGAGCTGTGGATTGTCGATGTAAGGAAGGCTGGGTTCCTTTCCTGCACCCCTCTCTCTGTGGAGGCTGCAGCGGGGCACCTGTTGAAAAATGACCAGCCCCACTCCTCCTGTGCAAGCCCTGCCCGCTGATCTGCCCACCTGGCTGGCACCTCAGCAGGGGCATGTCCCAGCCTCCTATTCCAGATTGGTAGAAGGACTGGGTCAGGGTCCAAGATGAATGACACAGGTGCCGTCAAATTCAGGTCCCTGTCAGCCTGAACCAGCCCACCTATCCTCACAAGGTTTAACCACTAGGGTCTTGGATCAGATTCCCAGAATCTGCAATTCCATTGCAGAGTCTGGGATGGAATTCCAGGGCAGGAGAAAATGGAGAAGCCGGGATGTAGAGCTTCATCTCTGGCTCATGGGTGCTCTTGAGCCTGAACTGCCCCTTGGCAGGGAAGCCAGTGCCCGGCGTTCTGTTCCTACAGCCCCCTTGTTGGCTGCATTCCCCAGGTCACAGGCCTCAGAAATGAGAAACTCCCCTTTAGCCAAGAGCAAGTCTTCAGAGAGCCACTGGTTGTCAGCACTCTCCACTGCTCGGGGACATCACGCAGTCGGGGTGAAAGGAATCGAGGGCAGCAGTGGCAGCTACATCACCACCCACCCCACCTACCCCTCTCTCCAGGATGGCTGCTCCGGGATCTGGCAGGTCCCCACTCTGGGGAAATTTACACTGCCAGGCTGAGTCTGATGAACTCCAGCGCCTGCCCTCACTGCTGCTGTGAGTTCTGGGACCAGGACTGATGGCCCCACCTCCTGCCCAGTCTGTCTGCTGGCTGCAGTGCTTGTCCGCTGCCAGGGAAACCTGTGTACCTGGGGACCAAGAGATGCACCCAGTGGGCCACCTGTGAGTTGACTCCTTCCAGTGACGTGCAGGGCCGGCTATGCCACCAGCTTGGCACCTTCTTCTCTGCCTGCTGGACTGGTGGCACCAAGAGCCCAACGTGACCCAGTGCAGCCATGTCCTTAATAGTGTCTTCTGGGGGAAGCACCCACAGTGAGCGAATGACCTGGCGCTGTACGCAAAGCTCTGCTGGCGGAGAGTTCCCCGTAACTGTCTTGTAATTCACCACCATCACCCTGTCACCCAGTCGGTGGCAGTGCACCAGGTCATTCCAGCACCGCTCACCTCCCTGGCTCGCTGCCCCTCCAGCAGCTGGTCACAGGGGACGCCCGCAGGAGGCCAGAGGTGTGAACTGAGCAGGTGTCAGGGCACCCTTGGTGGCTGAGGGGCTTTGGGCCAGTGTTTGTGTCACTCTCTTTTGCCCTCTGCTTGTGCCCAGTCCCAGACGCGTGTCTCCTCAGCTGCCGGCTGGCCTGGCCTGCTGACCTGGGGCCCTAACAGCTCCTAGCTCGCGATGGGCATCTTCGAACACACAGCACTTGATGTCCCCGGTCAGGGTCCAGTGGCATGGCAGGGCCTCTCTTTTAATGGCATGGTTCTCTGCCACACTCCACTCCAGGCCCGAGGGGCTGTCCAGGGGCCTGGGGTGTCTTTCCCCAGTGCGGACTTGTCTGCTATGACGGCGTTTAGGGCAGCCTGGTGACGGCTCGAGATAGTTGCCACAATAACTGGAGAGAACAAGAGGAAGTAAAGTTTAAGCAAAGAAATGTTTATTTCAACAGCGAGGACAGTAAGCCAGGCTGGTCCCAGTGACTGCAGAGTGCAGTGCATACACCGCTTCTGGGCAGTATCAGCTGCTTCTTGGGAATTCCCAGGGTCTGGATCAACTCTGTTTCCATGACGTGTTTCTGTAACAACCTGTATCTGTCTGCCATGTCAGAAAGTCCCTAGGGGATTAATCAGCCTCCCCCCCCAAGTCGAAAAACAACGGGCTCCCCCCCGATCCCGCGGACAGGGTCCTGATCACCGCCATCCCTTCACAGCTCAGGCCAGACTGACCCAGGCAGGTCCAGAAGAGCCAAAATAACCCAACCGCATCTGCTGTCTGCCCTGCTCCTGTCTAACTACCCACCTACGGTGGGATTTGCCAGACCTTACGGCAGTGGCTTCCCAATGTACAGGTCCCTAAATCTTTGTGGAATTTATCTTTCATCCTGTGGAGTTCATGGGCCTTATTTGGGGAATCCAGAGTATACTTGGCCTTTCTTGCTCATCAAATCTAGTGAGCGCGACGTGGGTCATTGATGCAGTGAACTGAAGTGACCAGGCACCTTTCCGTCTGGGCTATGTTGAAACAGAGTGCAGGGGAATTAACATGACCCTGGGGCAAAGCTGCCTGTGCTGTTGTCTGTCCTCACCATGCAGACTGCTTCCCAGACTCCTTCCTGGAGAGTACTGAGCAGATTTCACGGTGGGAGCCCGGCCCACGCGTGCCAGGGGCATAGTGCATGGCCAGCCAGTGGGCATCACTCCCTCACACGCTCATTCACACTGTTTGAGGGCAGCATTAGTCTTTGCCATCGTCCCTGGGAAGTGGTTAAATCTTTGCAGCTTTATTGATGTTGAATTGATATGTTACGCACAGCAGAGCTGGGTAAGTTTTGGTGTATGTCACACCACACTCAGCCGTGAGTGTACTCATTGCCATCAGAAATCCTGGCCTCCATCCCATTCTCCTCTCCAGTCCTCGCTGGCTGACCACTCACCTGCTTTCTGTCCTTACAGATCACTTTCCATTTCCTGGGGTTTTATGTAAATGGACTCCCACGGAGTATATTCTTTTTGCCTGGCTTCTTTCACACCGGATATTTATTTTGAGATTTGCTAGTATCTTTGCAGGTACCAGTGGTCCAGTCATTTTTATTGCTGAATAATGGGAACGGATATGTTTGTTTGCACACTCATTAAGGGCCATTCGGCTTGTTGCTGGTTTGGGCTATCAACATTCACGGAGTCTTAGTGTGGAGAAATGGTTCCGGTTCTTTTGAAGAACTTGGAGTAGGATGACTGGATCACAGGGCAGGTGTGTGTTTAACGTTTTAAGAAACGGCCAAACAGTTTTTCCAGGTGATTGCTCTGACTTACATTCCCACTCACAGCGCATACGAGTTCCAGTTCCTGTACCCTTGCCAAAAGTCTATGTGGCCAATTTAAAATTTCCTGGAAAATAATTCTACTAAGTGTGTGGTGATTCTAAGTTGCATTTTCCTGATGATTCATGATGTTCCACGTGCCTCCGTGACTTTATTTAGGCCATCAATCTATTCATGAAGGACCAACCCCTGTAACTTTAATACTCCCTCTAGGCCCCACCTCCAACATCGGGGATCAAACTTGGACATGAGGTTTGGAGGGACAAACCTCCAAACCATAGCAGTCTTTCATTTAATCAGTTAAAGAAGGCTTTCACAGAGCAGACACTGACCTTCCCACACAAGAAGGAATTCTGCCAGCTCCACCCTGGGTCCCCATCCTGCCACCCTGCAGATTTTGGACACCTCCACAATCACAGAAGGCAATTTAAAATCTCTCTGTCTCTCTGTTTCTCTCTCACACACACACCCGTTGGGCCTGTTTCTCTGGAGAGCCCTGACCAGTACAAGTATGTATAGAGATGATAATGGGCCCTGTGTTTTTTAGTTTTGTTAATATGAAAATTTACATTGATTGATTTTTTAAAAAATGTTGAACCAATCTTATATTCCCCCTTCGTCTTAATGTATTATACTTTTTTATAAATGTTTAGGTTTAATTTGCTAAATTTCTGTTTAGAATTCTTGCATTTATTTTCATGGCAGATTTTGGCCTTAGTTTTTTTGTAGTGTCTCTGTCTTGTTTTGGGATCAGAGCAATGCTGGTCACATGGGAATTGTTGGGAAGTATTTCCTTCTCTTTAATTTTCAGGAAGGTTTTGTGTATAATTGTCATCATTATTCTTTAAATGTTTGGTAGAATTCACCAGTGATGCCATGAAGTTTCCATAGTTTTTCTTTGTGAATAGGATTTTTAGTACAAATTAAATGTGTGTGTGTATCCATATGGATATGTGTGTGTATACATGTGTGTTTGTGTGTATATGGCTATTCAGATTATCTATTTTTTCTTGTGTGAGCTTTAGTACTTGGTCTTTGAATGAATTTGTCCATTTCATTTAAGCTGTCAAAGTATTGGATAAGTTTTCATAACAGTCCCTATTACCCTTTGGCTATCTGTAGGATCTGTAATGATGTCACCTCTAATCTTGGCAATTTTGTGTCTTTTTTGTTTTTTTTCCTGATTGATCTTAGTGAATTTTATCCATTTGATTGAATTGTCTCCAAGAATCAGTTTTTGGTTTTATGGATTTTTTTCTATTTTTCTCTTTTCTTTCATTGATTTACTCCTAATTTTTCATTATTTCCTTTCTGTTTACTTTGACTTTAACTTGGTTTCTAATTTTATTTAACTGTGGTCAGTGACCATGCTTTGAACTACTTGAATCCCTTTGGAATTACTGAGACCCGTTTCATGATCTGTAATAATAAGGTCTAGCTCAGTAAGTGTTCCTGTGCGTTTGAAATGTGTATTCTGCTTTCATCAGGTGGGGTGTTCTATTAATGTCAGCTGAGTCAAGGTAGTTGATTGTTTTATTGACATCTCTTAAACCCTTACCAATTTTCTATTTATTTGTTCTCTCTATAGAAAGAAGAATATGAAGTCCCCTACTGTAATGTGAATTTGTCCATTTCTCCATGTAATTTTGTCAGTTTTCAGCTTAATTTGTTTTCCTATTTCAAATTAGTATGAGGGTACAAATTTTTAGGTTATATAGTTCTCACTTCCAAGGTAAAGTTCAAGTTGTAGTTGAGCCCTTCACCCAGGGGGCTGCTGAACACCCTCACGTTGTGCACAGGAGGTGAGATCCTGCCAAGCGCCCTTGCCCACTTTTCTCCTTTTCCCTCCTCCTTGTGAGACTGTGTTTACTCCATGTATAAACTAAACATTGAGGTTGCTAAATCCTCCTGATTTCCTTTATTGGCTTATTATACATAGCTATGAAACGCACCTTTTTTGTCCCAGTAATATTCTTTGCTCTTAGATCTGCTCCTATGACATTAACACAGCCACTTTAGCTCTCGTTTGATTAGGGTTAATTTTGCTTATACTTTTTTATCTTTTTCCTTTTAACCTATTTGTGCCTTTATATTTAAAGGGCTCTTTTTTTGTATACAGCATGTAGTTGGGTCTCACTTTTTTTTACACTCAACCACTCTACATGTTAATTAGGGTGTTTAGATCATTCGTATCTGATGTAATTGTTGGTGTGCTAAATTTAATCACCACCTTGCAGTTTGCTTTGTGCTTGCTTTATCTGTTTTTCCTTGGGACTGAGAATTTTTCATGATATTTCTGCTAAGAAATTTACTGTCCCTCTTACTGCTCCTCTGCATGTCACAGGTCGAGGGGCAGCTCCTGATGCCTGTAAGGTTTCTTCCCAACACTGATTTTGGGAAATTAGATTATTGTGTGCCTCCGTATAGTTTTCTTAGTGATTCTTGTGCTTAAAATTCTTAGATCTGTGAGTTTATAGATTTTCTCAAATTTGGAATTTGTTGGCCATTATGACTATTTCAATAAACATTTAAATTTGAGACAGATTTACAGAATTATTCAAAGCTAGTACAGAGTTCCCATATACACTACACCTGGTCCCTCTCTTATCAACATCTTTGTGGGAATGGGACATTAATCACTGTCAACGGACCAAGGTCCACATGTTGTTATTAACGAATGTCCATGTTCTATTCCAATTTCTTCCATTTCCCCCTAATGTTCCAGGATCCACCTTGCGTTCAGTAGCTGTGTTTCCTTAGGATTCTTTTGGTGGTGGCAGTGGCTCATATTTTGAGTTTTTGGATGAATTTGACAGTTTTGAGAAATGCTAGTTCCGTGTTCTGTAGACATTTACTAAACCGGGATTCGTCTGCTGTATTTTCCACAGTCATGCTGGGTTCTGGGTTTTGGGGGTATGATGGCAGAGGTGATGTGCCCCTTACCCCAACGTCAGGCTGCTTCCAACTGACATGACCTGTTGGGCTGATGTCAGCCTCACCCACCTGCCCAAACTGCTTCCCATTGACAGGATCTTAGGGCTGTCATTGGCCTCCACCACCTGGCCAGGCTGCTTCTCACTGACATGACCCCTGGGCTGGCATCCGCCTCCACCACCTGCCCATGCTGCTTTGGTTGAGTTTCTCCACCACAAAGTTCCTGCTTTTCTCTCCCTTCCTAGGCTGTGCTCTCAGGAAGACCGTTGCTCTGCACAGCCTGCACTAAAGGCTTGGGGAGTTAGCGTGGAGCTGCTAATTGGTTGAAATTCTTCTGCATGGGAGATATTTATTTATTCAATCATTTGCTTTCATCAGATTAGACTCAAGGATGTTTGTCTTCCACTTTGTGTTTTAATCCACTGTCACTTCATTTCCTTTGTTCTGCTTGCCTTGCTTGGTTTTGCTCTAACTGCTCTAAACTTGGCCACTGGGATCTTGTTCTGCTGGCTGCTGTGTCCCTTTGCCACTCCTGCGTCCCTGTGGGTGTGTCTCGAGTCGCTGTCTTGCTTTATGGGACTACAGGATGCCCTGGGCCAGTGTCGTTCAACCTTTTTTATCTCGTGGCACTCTTGAACCTGTAGTTAACATTCTGCGGCATACTTAAATTATGTAGACAAAAAAAAGGGTACAGAAAAGAAATATACTTACTGGGCTTAGAGAGTCTTCCAAAAATAATTTAGTTAATGATCTTTAAAATTTTTTGCAACATACATAAGATCGTCTCATGACATGCCAGGGTGCCACAGAACCCAGCTGGAAAATCCCCGCACTAGGCCCATCGCATATAAATTTCCTGTCTTGTTCCTGGAGCCAGATATTTTCCCAAGAGTCCTCTTAATGCAGAATGATATTTGAAACCAATATGTGGACACCACGATTGCTCTGCGATTTCTTTCCTTGTAAGCCTCAGAGGACAGAGAAAGGAAACATGTGAGCACAGCACTGTGTGTCCCACACATCTCTGAGTATGGATGGAGCACAGCAGGTGTGTGTACCACACATCTGTGAGTGTGGATGGAGCAGAGCAGGTGTGTGTACCACACATCTCTGAGTGTGGATGGAGCAGAGCAGGTGTGTGTACCACATATCTGTGAGTGTGGATGGAGCAGAGCAGGTGTGTGTACCACACATCTCTGAGTGTGGATGGAGCCCAGCAGGCGTGTGTACCACATATCTGTGAGTGTGGATGGAGCACAGCACCTGTGTGTACCACATATCTGTGAGTGTGGATGGAGCACAGCAGCCGTGTGTACCACACATCTGTGAGTGTGGATGGAGCACAGCAGGTGTGTGTACCACACATCTGTGAGTGTGGATGGAGCAGAGCAGGTGTGTGTACCACACATCTCTGAGTGTGGATGGAGCACAGCACTGTGTGTACCACAAATCTGTGAGTGTGGATGGAGCACAGCAGGTGTGGGTACCACACATCTGTGAGTGTGGATGGAGCACAGCACTGTGTGTACCACATATCTGTGAGTGTGGATGGAGCACAGCAGCCGTGTGTACCACACATCTGTGAGTGTGGATGGAGCACAGCACTGTGTGTACCACACATCTGTGAGTGTGGATGGAGCACAGCAGGTGTGTGTACCACATATCTGTGAGTGTGGATGGAGCCCAGCAGGCGTGTGTACCACACATCTGTGAGTGTGGATGGAGCACAGCACTGTGTGTACCACATATCTGTGAGTGTGGATGGAGCACAGCACTGTGTGTGTACTACACATCTGTGAGTGTGGATGGAGCACAGCAGCCGTGTGTACCACGTATCTGTCAGTGTGGATGGAGCACAGCAGGCGTGTGTACCACACATCTGTGAGTGTGGATGGCGCACAGCACGGTGTGTACCACATATCTGTGAGTGTGGATGGAGCACAACAGGTGTGTGTACCACATATCTGTGAGTGTGGATGGAGCTCAGCACTGTGTGTACCACATATCTGTGAGTGTGGAGGGAGCACAGCGGGTGTGTGTACCACACATCTGTGAGTGTGGAGGGAGCACAGCACCTGTGTGTACCACATATCTGTGAGTGTGGAGGGAGCACAGCACTGTGTGTACCACGTATCTCTGAGTATGGATGGAGCACAGCACTGTGTGTACCACACATCTGTGAGTGTGGATGGAGCACAGCACTGTGTGTACCACACATCTGTGAGTGTGGATGGAGCACAGCAGGTGTGTGTACCACACATCTGTGAGTGTGGATGGAGCACAGCACTGTGTGTACCACACATCTGTGAGTGTGGATGGAGCACAGCAGGCGTGTGTACCACATATCTGTGAGTGTGGATGGAGCACAGCACTGTGTGTACCACACATCTGTGAGTGTGGATGGAGCACAGCAGCCGTGTGTACCACACATCTGTGAGTGTGGATGGAGCACAGCACTGTGTGTACCACAAATCTGTGAGTGTGGATGGAGCACAGCAGGTGTGTGTACCACACATCTGTGAGTGTGGATGGAGCACAGCAGGTGTGTGTACCACATATCTGTGAGTGTGGATGGAGCACAGCACTGTGTGTGTACCACATATCTGTGAGTGTGGATGGAGCACAGCAGCCGTGTGTACCACACATCTGTGAGTGTGGATGGAGCACAGCACTGTGTGTACCACATATCTGTGAGTGTGGATGGAGCACAGCAGGCGTGTGTACCACATATCTCTGAATGTGGATGGAGCACAGCACTGTGTGTACCACACATCTGTGAGTGTGGATGCAGCACAGCACTGTGTGTACCACACATCTGTGAGTGTGGATGGAGCACAGCAGGTTTGTGTACCACATATCTGTGTGTGGCCATTGGACCCACCCTCTGTCCAGTGTTGATCACGAGGCCAACTGTTGTTCTGTGCTGTCCTTTCTCACTCTTCACCACATGAGCGTTCTAGCCTCTCCTTGCCCACCTCTTACCCCCGCCTCCCACGGTTGCAAGCCTGACTGCCCCCTTTCACCGTCCACTTAAAATAGAATCAATGTTTAATGATGCTGGAGGTATAACCCACAACCCACCCCCCAGTAGGTAGCAGCGTGATCCCCAGAGCTCACCTTTGGGCTCACAGGCTCCTCTGCTTCCCCCTGCGCCTGCGGCCAGCTCTTCCCTCTGGTCCTCCGTGGGGCCGCTTCTTCTGTTTGTGGTCCACAGTCTGCCTGTCCTCTTGGGACCTTCTGACCTGGAGAATTATTATTTTTTAATGTGCATACAGTAAGTTGACTCTGTGTGGTAAATTTCTCTGGATTTTGACAGATGCTTAGTGCCCAGCATCTCAGGAGTCTTCCTGAGGCTGTAGAAGAATCCCAGTGCTTACCGGCCCTCCCCCACCTGATGATGTCTCCCGCCTCGCCAGAGTTGGTTTTCCCAGATGGTCCTTAGTTGACCGTGAGGAGTGCCGGGTTTCCAAACTCACTTCCTTCACTTAGCAATGTGCATTTAATATTCCTTCTTCATTCCTTTGGCAAAGATGAGTCCACTGTCTCTGCGCAAGTCCTGCGGGCATCACTCCTTGGTTTATGTGGCTGTTGTTCCTCCAATGCCATGAGGATGTGAGGACAAGGGTGATGCCGTCTTGATTCCTCTTGTCCTGTAAGTGCTGAGATCAGGCTGCGTGAGCCCCGCGGCCACCCGCGTCTGCTCTGGTCCACATACATTCAGCCTCTGTTTGTTGAAGAAGTTGCTTCCAACTTCCGTGATGACTTTGAGAGGCTTGGGGCTTCAGTGGAGGAAGTCACTGCGATTGTGCTGGGAACAGAGAGAGAACCAGAATTAGAGGGGGCTGAAGCGAGGCTGTGGGGCTGCAATCTCAGGTGACACCTGAGTGGGTGAGGGGCCACTTCCTAGGGACGAGAAAAGAAGGTGGTTTGTAGGGTTAATTGACTCCCGGTGGAGATGCTGTGAGCATCCTGAAGTGACGGCAAAGGCCAAGTGACGTAGGCATAGCTGATAGAGCAGCAGCAGGCGTTGAGAACCTTGACTTCCCTGTTGAAAGTTCTGCTCTGGGTCAAATGCTGTCGCACAGTGCAGAGAAGCCTCTTGTGACAGGAAGAGTCAACTGATTCCGCAGACCCTGTCGCCGTCCTGTTTTGAGAAGTTGCCACCGGCCCCTGGTCAGTCAGCAGCAGTCAGCGTTGAGCAGGACCCTCCACTAGCAAAAGACGGAGACTTGCTGAAGCCTCAGATGGTCGTTAGCATTTTTAGCAAGTATTTTACAGCTAAGGTACGTATATAGCTATTAAAAACGTGATGCTGGTGCACACTTGATAGCCTCGCGCGCTCTGTAAAGGAAGTGTGTGTGTGAATGGAGAAACGAAACAATTTGTGTGACTTGCTTTGTTGTGACATCTGCTCCATTGTTGCAGCTTGGAACTGAGCCTGGGGTTCTCCGAGGCGCCCATGAGACAGGCACCCGAGAGAGGATTTATCTCAGGAACCGGCCTGCACTCATGGAGGGCGAGCATCCCACAGCAGGCTGCCTGCACGGGCGCCTGGGGATGTGTATGCTCTGTTCCAGTTGGGAGGCCCAAGAACTCCAAGACCTGGGAGAGTCAGAGGTGCTACCCTCAGTCCTGGGACGAGAGCTTGGGGAACAGGGCTTTCTAGTGCAAGTCCCAGAGTCCTCAAGGCAGAGAACATAGGGTTCTGGGGGCCAAGGTCAGGAGAAGATGCCCCAGCTCCAGGGGCAGAGAGAGGGAGGACATCTCTGCCCTTTGCTTTGTCCATGAAGGGGCAGGAGGAGGAGGAAGGCTGTGTCGTCCTCACTCAGCCCCTGGTTCCAATGCCTGTTTCTTCCAGAAACAGCCTAACAGCAATAGCGTTTTCCCAGGGACCAGGCTGTCTCTTTATCCAGCCAGGCTGACACCTGACATTGATCAGAAGTTGGCCCCTTGTCCTTGGCACCCATGCACGTCCCTTACGCCACGGCGCATCTCCCAGTACACACAACCACAGGCCCAGAGCTCCTGCCTGCAGACACAGCCGGCCAGGGCAAGCCCCTATGGCTCTCACTGTCCTCCGGATTTAACATGCAAATACACTCGCCCAGACCTCAAGCAATTCCACAGGAAGTGTAGAACTATTTTTTCTAGATCTGCAAAAGAAAATGACTTTGGTATTTTAATGGGGATTGTGTTGAATCTTTAAGTCACTTTGGGTAACACAGACATTTTGACAATGTTGAGTGTGCTGATCCATGAGCAGGATATCTTTCTCCGTCTCTTTCCATCCTTTGTGCTTTCTTTTCTCAGTGTGCTGTGGTTCTCCCTATGGAGGCCTTTCATCTCCTTGGTTAAATATATCCCTAGGTATTTCATTTCCTTTGACGCTACTGTGACACTCTCCTGGGCAGGCAGCTGAGCGCTTGTCCTCTGTGCCACTTCCTTTATGCTTGAACATGAACCCCAGTGAAGTTTTGCTGGTGACCTCGTTTGGCCTCTTGCTCGTTTCCATTGCACAGAGAGCTGAGGGCCCTGCGTGCTGCAGGCTGGGCGGGGAAGGGTAGTGCATGGGGGAGGGTAGGGCACTGGACAGTGCAGACCCCGCGCCCCAGGCCCGTTCTTCATGTAACACGCTCATGTGTCAGGACCTGCTGGGCCCAATCCCCGTGTGCAAAGCCATTTGATGAGGATCACTGCCGTGCAGGCCCACCTTCGTGGCTTGGTAGGTCAGAGGACACCCAGGTCATGATGGGCAGCTCAGATCACATGTAACTTTCTGGCCCTTGGTCAAATGTTCAGTGTCAGCCCAGCAGCAGGCCAAGAGCTGCCTCTCACAGGAGAGCAGTTTCTGTCATGTCTTTTGCCACTTTTTAATGGTGTTGTTTGCTCCTTTCCTGCTTATTTGCTTGAGTTCATTGCAGATTCTGGTGATCAGCCCTTTGCTGGATGTATAGCATGCACATATTTTCTCCCATTCTATGGGTTGTCCATTTGCTCGATTGATTGTGTCCTTGTCTGTGAAGAAACTTTTTAGTTTGAATAGGTCCAATTTGGTTATTTTTGTTGTTGCTGTGATTGCTTTTGGAGTCTTCTTCATAAATTCTTTCCTGGATTGATATCTTTAAGAGCTTTTTAAAACATTTTCTTCTAGGTTTCTTATAGTTTCATGCTTTATTTTATTGTGAGTTAATTGAGAGGTGCAGATCCTGTTTCAGCCTTTTCCATGTGACTATCCAGTTTTCCCAGCACAGTTTATGGGATAGGGATTCTTTCCCCAAGTGTGTGCTTTTATTTGCTTTGTTGAAGATGGACGGGAATATGAGGATGGTTTCATCTCTGGGCTCTCTGTCCTGATCCGTAGGTCTGTGTCTCTGTTCTTGGGCCAGGACCATGCTGTTTTCATTACTACAGCCTTGTAGTATGGCTTGAGGTCCGGGAAGTGGCGCCTCCCAGTTTGTTCTTATTACATAAGCTCATCTTGGCTATTGGGTCTTTTCTGATTCCATATGAAATGTAGAACTATTTTTTTCTACATCTGTGAAAAAATCCCTTTTAGTGGGGATTGTGTTGATTCTGTAAGTCACTTTGGGTAGGACAGACATTTTGACAATGTTGAGTGTGCTGATCCATGAGCAGGATATCTTTCCATCTCTTTCCATCCTCTGTGCTTTCTTTCCTCAATGTGCTGTGGTTCTCCCTATGGAGGCCTTTCACCTCCTTGGTTAAATATATCCCTAGATATTTCATTTCCTTCGATGCTACTGTGAAGGATATTGTGTCCTTGATTTGACTCTCAGCTTGACCGTTGTTGGCATATACAAAAGCTACTGACTTGTGTACGGTGATTTTGCAACCTGAGATCTGGGTGAATTTCTTTATCTATTCCAGGAGTCTCTTGGTTGAATATCTGACGTTTTCTAGATATAAAATCATATTGTCAGCAAAGACCAAAATTTTGACCTCTTCTTTCCCTATTTGGATACCCTTGATTTCCCTCTCTTATCTGATAATCTGGCTGGGACTTCTAAAACTACGTTGAATAGACATGGTGATAGTCAGCAGCCTTGTCTGCTGGCAGTTCTAAATGGGAAAGCTTTCCGTTTTTCCCATTCAGTATGATGTTGGCTATGGCTTTGTCATGAAAAAATTTTCCACATCTTTAACCATCAGGGAAATGCAAATCACAACACCATCAATGTAACTCCAGTGAGAATGGTGCTGGGTGTAGTGGCTCACGCCTATAATCCTAGCACTCTGGGAGGCTGAGACAGAAGGATAGCTTGAGGCCAAGAGTTCAAGACCAGCCTGAGCAGACTGAGACCCTATCTCTACTTAACATAGAAAAATTAGCCAGGAATGGTGGCAGGCACCTGGAGTCCCAGCTACTTGGGAGGCTGAGGCAGGAGGATTGCTTGAGTCAGGTGTTTGAGGTTGGTGTGAGCTTGTGAGCTAAGCTGAGGCCACATCACTCTAACCTCAACAACAAAGCATGGCTCTGTCTTAAACAAAAAAAAATCTCAAAGCAACAAATGCTGCGGAGGATGTGGAGAGAAAGTAACACTCTTACACTATTGGTGGAACTGCAAATTAGTATAACCGCACGGAGAATAGTATTTTGATACTTCAAAGAACTAAAAGTAGACCTACCATTGGATTCAGAAATCCCATTACTAGGTATTTACCCAAAGCAAAAAAAGTTCTTTTATCATAAAGACACTTGCTCTCAAATGTTTATAGCAGCACAATTCACAATCGCAAAGGTGTTGAAACAACCTGTATCCATCAATACATGAGTGGATTACCAAGGAGTGTGACTCGGCCATGAGAAAATGGTGACCTGGTATCTTCTGTAACAACCTGGATGGACCTGGAGACCATTCTTCTAAGTGAAATATGGCAAGAATGGAAATCAAACACCATGTGTCCTCAGTACTAAATTGGAACTAGTCCGTCAACATTTATGTGCCTGCATGGAAGCAAAACTCAGTGGAATTCAAGTAACTGGGAGTGGGGAAGAGGGGTTGGGCAGATTCACTCCTAACAGGCATGTCACATACTTTCTGGGTTCAGGCACATTTATAATTTTGACTTAAAATGTACAGAAGCAAACTATGTAACCAAAATGTGTGTACCCCTGTAATATTCTGAAATTAAAAATAAAAACAGAGCAGTCACTTGCACACGTGGTGGGGCCCACTCCAAATTCCGAAGGCCAGAGGTGCAGCTCCCCATGGGGCTGCTGCAGGGACACTCCTGGGCTGGGCCACTCTCAGAACTGACAGCTTCCACGGTCTGGGGAAGATGGGCTGGCGCAACCCAGGATGAGCAATGTACCACCCCCAAGTCCAGAGATGTCACCAGGCACTGGGCCTCTTCTCCAGTTGTAGGAGGGCCAGATGCAACTGTCCCTTAGAAGGGACATCTTGGCACTCCCCCCACCACTGAGCTCTGGAGTTTCACTGAGGTAAAAGACCCCCATGCTTTAGTGGGATCTTTTCCCACCCCTGTCATGCAAATGTCTTACCAATAAGTCCAGGGTGGTTGCCACTTGTCACTCTGTAGGTCCAGTGAGCACTGTGTCACTAGGGAGTGGACCAGTATGATATTTTCTGGAAGGGACAGCTGATCCCTGTCCCTGGGAATGGAACTGTGACTCAGGTCTGGAGAGCTGATGTGCCCCTGAGGGACACACCTGGGTGCACTGCTGGTCTCGCCCACTGAAGGGAACCTGCCCTGGTGGGCCTCATGGACAGGGATGGAGACCATGGTGTTGACCAGGTCAGCCGCTGCCCAGAAGGTATAAGACCTCTGAACTTGGTCAGGCAGCAAAACCACATCAGTGTGGCAGATCCACCTGGACTCACTGCCTGGACCCTCAGCTGACTGGATGGTGCTGCCCTCATTGTGGGGGACAGGTCTACCTTCCTCAGTGCCCAATCTGCATGCTGGTCTCATCTCTTCGGGTGTCACTGTCACAGACACAAGCAGATGAGGCTTTATCCTCAATTACTCATGTTGACACCTAGAATGAACCATCACAAGGTCCTATGCATATTTAGTTAGATTGATACCAAAAAGTTCCCTTCAGGGAGGTACTATTGTAAATGGTATTGCTGTTTTAAAATTTCAGACTCCCACGGTTCATTACTGGGAGGTATGTGTGGGAAAGCAGCTGACCTCATAGAGAAACATGTATCCTGAAACCTCCTGATAATTGCTCTTTAGTTCCAGGAGGGTTTTCTGTTGATTCTTGGGGATTTTCTATGTGTACATCATAGAAACTGTAGATAGTTTTATTTCTTCCTTTCCAATCCATATACATTCTGTTTCCTTTCTTGTCTTATTGAAATAGCTAGAACTTCAGTCTTAGTGAGTAGTTGCTGCCACCCAGCCCCCTGATTGATGACGTAGAGGTAGCACCGCAGACGGAATGATTGATGGCTGAAGCTCGCTCTGGCATTCAGCGGCTGAGGCTCACTCCAGCCTTTCAGCAAATTTATTTCTTCCACCAACGCTTATATAGGCAAACTCATGACTTAATCTCATGACTTAATCAATGAACATATGACTTAAACCTGGCCCCAGGCCTTTTACTGCCTGGTACTTACAAGCTTATGGATAAATTGGACTAACTAATAACCACTTAGCGTTATGTAAAACACTCTTTATGGGCTAAGGTTTAACTGGCTTAACTGATAACTACTTTACTAAAGTTATTCTTATGCTAAGTAATGACAAAACAAGATTTTGGGGAAATGAGGGGTTTAAATGCTTAATCCTTTAACTTCCCATTTGGAGGCAGTTAATCATCTTAAGGGAGTAGCCTGGAAAATCCCACCAGGATTTTTTCCTTTCTAACTCACAAAAGACTTAAAACTTGCCTTCACAAAATGGGAGACTGATTGACTTTACAAGGGTGCAGATGACTGTGCCCCTACAGTGAGTCATGAAGTGTGTGCCTCCCGCTCTGTCCCTCTCACTCAGGATTGCTTTAGCTCCTTGAGATTGCCCCTCAAATCTTGACAGAGATTGCACTGAATCTGTAGGTCACTTTGGGTAGTGCAGACATCTTGACAATGCAATTGACAGTTCCTCTGATCAATGGACACAGAATATCTTTTCATTTATTTGTGTTTGCCTCAGTGTCTTTCATCTTTTTGTAGGTTTATCCTTCAATTCCTTGGTTACATTTATTTTTCAGCATTTTATTCTTTCTGACCCTACTGTAAATGGATTGCTTTCTTAATTTCATTTTTGAGCAGCTCATTTTTAGTGTACAAAATACAACAAATTTTGGTTTGTTGATATTGCATCCTGCAACTTTACTAAATCTGTCTGTTCATTCTAACAGTTTCTTAGTGCAGTATTTAGGGTTTTCTATATATATGATCATGTTATCTGGAAACAGAGACAATTTTATTTCTTCCTTTCTTATCTGAACTTTTTAAAAAATTTTTCTTGCCTAATTGCCCTAAATGGGACTCTAGTACTATATTTAACAGAAGTGGCAAAAGTGGGCTTCCGTTTCTCTTTCCCAATCTTAGAGAAAAAGCTTTCAGCTTCTCATCCCTGAGTGTGCTGTTAGACGTGGGCTGTCACTTGTGACCTTCATGCTATTGAGGCCCATTCCTTCTATTCCAAATTTGTTGACAGTTTTGATCATGAAAGGATGTTGAATTTTATCAAATGATTTTTTGGTATGTTTTGAAATGGTAATATGATTTTTTTTTTTCTTTTGCAGTTTTTGGCCAGGGCTGGGTTTGAACCTGCCACCTCTGGCATGGCATATGGGGCCGGCGCCATACTCGTTGAGCCACAGACATCGCCCAGCCATATGATTTTTATTCTTCATTCTATTAGCTCAGTGTATCACATTTATTAATTTGCGAATGTCAAACTACCCTCACATCTGAAGGAGGGATAAATCACCCTTGATCTTGGTGTATAAAGTGCTATTGAATTTGACCTGCTAGTAGTCTGTTGAGAGATTTTACATTTATGTTCATCTATGATATTGGCCTTTAATTTTCTTTTCTTATAGTGTTCTTGACTGGCTTTGATATCGGGGTAATGCTTGTCTCATAAAGTGAGTTTGGAAGTGTTCATCCCTCATAGAGTGAGTTCAGGAATATTTCAAAAATTCAATTTCTTGGAAGAGATTTAGAAGGGTTTGTATTATATTAGTTCTTCTTTAAATGTTTTCTAAAATTCACCCATGGAGCCATGAGGTCCTGAGCTTTCCTTTATAGAATTTTGATTATGTATTCAGTTTCCTAACTCATTATTTTTCTGTTCATATTTTTATTTTTTTCATGATTCAGTCTTAGTAAGTTGTATGTTTTTAGAAACTCACTCATTTCTTCTAGGTTATCCAAATTTTTTGATATATAATCATTCATGGAAATGTCATGTAATCCTTTGTATTTCTGTGATATCAGTTGTAATTTCTCTTACTGATTTTGAGTCTTCTTTTTCTTAGTCTAGCTAAATATTTGTCAATGTTGTTTATCTCTTTAAAAAACAACTCTGAGTTTCATTGATCTTTTCTGTTGTTCATTAATTTTTGCTCAGATTGTTATTTTCCTTTTTCTGCTAACTATGGACTTAATTTGCTGTTCTTTTTCTAGTTCTTTGAGGTGTAAAGTTATTTGAAATGTTTCTTTTCTGTTCATGTAGTCATTTATCACTATAAAATTCTCAGAACTGCTTTTGTTGCCTCACGTAAGTTTTGGTATGTTGTGTTTCCATTTTCATTTGTCTGAGATTTTTTTTTTAAATTAAATCATGGCTGTGTACAATAATGCAATCATGGGGTACAATGTGCTGGTTCCATATACAGTCTGAAATATTTTCACCGAACTGGTTAACTTAGCCTTCATGGCATTTTCTTAGTTATTGTATTCAAACCCTTATACTCTACATTAAGTAAACTTCACCTGCCCCCTTTTGTCTCTGGGCTTTTTTAAACTAATCGCCCTTTAGTACCTCTCATCTCAGAATTTATTTTGTATTTTGCTAGTGAAGAGATTTGTGCTACAGCAAATGTTAAGGGAAAACTCTTACACAAGAAGATCCTTATTTACTGTGAATTCTTGTTTATTAGGAATGTGTTCCCATAGCATCCTGTTGCATTTCAAAACAAGACACACACACACACACACACACACACACACATATGACTATTAACTAATCAGACTGGGCATCAAAATATCCTGTTTCATCTACATAAACTTTTAAGAATCCTCTTTTAACATAATTGTATGAATTACTCTTACATACTTGCATTAGTCTAGTATCATTGCATGACAAATTACTCATAAAACTAGAAGTTTAAAATAATTATCATTACCATCCAGTTTCTGTGAGTCAGGAATCAAAAAACAATGTAACTGCCTGATTTAGATTGTGGATCTTGCATGAGGTTGCAAGCTCATTTATGTTGCTATTGTTCGGGAATACTCATTACCTTATCATGTGAACTTTTCTATAGGACTGCTTGCAGTATGGTTTCATCCTCAAATCAAGTGAGTCAAGCATGTTATCGCAATCAGGTTGATGAAAATATCTCTGATTGTATCTGAAGCCCGCACACTGTACCCCATGATTGAATTATTGTACACAGCGATGATTCAATAAAAAAAAAAAGAAAAAGAAAGAAAGAAAGATGCTAGCAAACAAGAGACTGCCCAAAGTGGAGTATTTTATAACATATTCTCTCTGTTGTATGCTATTGGTCATAAAAACTAACCCTTGTAAATGTGGGAGAATATTCCACAAGAGTATAAGGAAGTGGAGATTACTGAGAGTTCTCTTGAAGGCCAACTACTGTAAAGATCTTCTTTTATTTTTCTAACTCTATAATGGTTGGGTGTCAGGGGACAGAAAATTATTACTCTTATTTCTCAAATAAGAAAAAATATTCAGAAAAATTAAATGTCATACCTAAGAGTCTGCAGCAAGACATAAAAAATCCTATTTGAATAAATTGTTTCTCAGGTCAAGAGCCACATACGATTCTTCTTTGCATCTGCAACAAAGATACAAAAATAGTAGTAACCAAGTGCTTTATACACTCTGGGGCAATTTTAAAACATGACCCTAGAATTCTTTGACACTTGTTCCTTTGAAAGACAGATCTTTGTCCTCTCTTTGGAATCTGGGCAGGCTTGTAACTAGTCAATCAATAGAATATGGCAGAAGTAATGCTGTGTTACTTATTAGGCTTTTATGAAAGGCTATCAGCTTCTGGCTGGGTGCCTCATGCTCAGTGGTTAGGGCTCCAGCCACATGCTCTGGGGCTGATGGGTTGGAACCTGGCTCAGGCCTGCTAAACAAACAAACAAACAAAAAAGACGGGCATTATGGTGAGCACCTGTAGTCCCAGCTACTGGGGAGGCTGAGGTAAGAGAATCACTTGAGCCCAAGAATTAGAGGTTGCTGTGAGCCTTAATGCCATGGCACTCTACCAAGGGTGACAAAGTGAGACTCTGACCCAATTAAACAAACAAACAAACAAACAAACAAAAAGAAAGGCTATCAGCTTCTGCTTTGCCTGATTAATCATTTATGCATAGAGCACTGAGATATTAGCTAATACATTCAACTACCCCAAGGATGCCATTCTATGAGGAAGCCAAACCAAGTGGAAAGGTCTTGTGCAGGCTCTATGTTTGGCAGTTCTACTCTTTAAATTATCTTAGCCCAGGATACCAGATATGTGAGTAAAATTGATTCCATCTTCCAGCTGTTGAGTTGCCCTTACCTTTAAATCTTCTCAGCTGTGGCTCCAAACATTATGGAGCAGAGAAAGGGCAAGAAGCCATATTTACTCAGGCTCAAAACAAAATAGAGCTCTGTGTAAAGAAATCAACATCTTGTCTAGACCACAACAGCAAAACCATGACTCCGTTTCCTTGGAAAAAAATAAAATTAAAATAGATGTGGGAACCCTTCATCTGAAGTTCTGCACTTGGTTTGTAAATCAAGGCTGCTTCTCTGGGTCAAATGTCTTAGCTCATATAGCCAAGTGTGGGATATTTTGTTGTTACTGGTGTGATTTCAAACAGAAAAGTTTTTTTTTTTTTAATTATTTTTTATTGAGTCATAACTGTGTACAATGATTCAGGCTTGGAGTACAGTGTGCAGGCTTCCCATACAATTGGAGATATTTTTATCCACCTGATTAATGTAACATTC
>CAUYRH010104814.1:0-12250 GCA_963574655.1 Perodicticus potto
ATCTCTTGGTTCTCTATTCTGTTCCAAATATCTACCTCTCTGGTTTTGCACCAGTACCATACTGTTTTGATCACTATCGATTTATAGTACAGTCTCAGGTCTAATAGCATGATTACTCCTGCTTTGTTTAGGTTTCTGAGTAGTGTCTTGGCTATTAGAGGGTTTTTATTATTTCATATAAAATTAAGTATTTTTTTTGAGATCTTTAAAATATGAAAATGGAGCTTTAATAGGAATTGTATTAAAATTAAATACTGCTTTAAATAGTATAGACATTTTAACAATGTTGATTCTTCCCAGTCATGAGCATGGTATGTTTTTCTATTTGTTAACATTTTCAGCTATTTCTTTTCTTAAAGTTTTATAGTTCTCTTTAAAGAGATCTTTCACATCCTTTGTAAGGTAAACTCCCAAATATTTCATCTTATTTGGCACTACTGTGAAACAAATAGATTCCTTGACTGTTTTTTTCTGCTTGGCTATTGTTGGTAATTATAAAGGCTACAGATTTATGGGTGTTGATTTTGTAGCCTGAGACTTTGCTGTATTTTCCTTGATCACTTCTAAAAGTTTAAAAGTGAAGTTTTATGTGCATTAAACAATGATTCCCCAATTCTGCCTTCCCTACGCCCCCTGGAAACCTTCATTCTACTTTGTCTCTGTGAATTTGCTTACTCTAGGTATGTCATGTTAAAGAGAATCATACACTACAGTATTTGTCTTTCTTTATTTTACTTCAGCATAATCCTCAAGGTTCACCCATGTTGTAGCATATGTAAGAATTTCCTTTCTTTTTAACACTGCATAATATTCCATTGTGGAACATACCACATTTTGTTCATCTATTCATCCCTTGTTGGACATTAGGTTGATTCCATCTTTTCACTATTGTAATGTTTTAATGAACATGGGTATTAAATATCTCTGCAAAACTCTGCTTTTGGTTTTTTGGGTTATATACCCAGAAATGGACTGGATTATATGGCAATTCTATTTTTAATTTCTCGAGGAAGAAACATAATGTTTTTCCATAGCAGACATTGTACAATCTATGTTTTCATCATTTTTATTTAAAAATTATTCATATATCTAACCCAAAACATTGCTATAAGAACTTTAAATATTTTGATAGAGGTCTTATTTTCTTTATGTTTCCAATATTTTGGCAATAAATTAATTTTGGCACTACTTTTTGTTGTTTCTTTTTTTTCTTTTTTTTTTTTTGAGACAGAGCCTCAAGCTGTCACAGCTCACAGCAACCTCCAATTCCTGGGCTCAAGCAAGTCTCTTGCCTCTGCCTCCCAAATAGCTGGGACTACAGGCGCCCACCACAATGCCCGGCCATTTTTTGGTTGCAGCCATCATTGTTGTTTGGCGGGCCCGGACTGGATTCGAACCCTCCAGCTCAGGTATACGTGGCTGGCACCTTAGCCTGTTGAGCCACAGGCGCTGAGCCGGCACTACTTTTTGTAACTAAACATGTACATGATAAAAATATAGATGCTAATTTTTAAAAAATAAAAATATGCAAAAAAAGGAAGAAGTAGTTATTTTAAAAGCTTACCTCTCCAACATATGTGCCTGGTCTTCAAATATTTCCAACATGATATTCAATCGATTACTTATTGAATCAGGAGTTTCTATAGTAAAAATTTTTCAAAGCAAAATTTCAAAGGTATTACAAACAGCTAAAGTTATAGCTCCATGCTAATATCACCAACTGCTATAGATGTGGAAAATAAACAAGCATAAAGTGAGACAGTAGGCTACATGAGTATTAAATAATAAAATGGTTATGATGAAAAGAGCTACCATATTATTAAATATCTACCATGTGCAAGTCACTGTGTTATTTCTCTTCATCTTAAAATGAACCCAAAAAGAAGATGCCGTCACTATTTTCAAATAGATAAATTCAGGCTATCTAACTTTATCCAAACTCTGCACCTCATAAGTGACAAAACTGGATTGAGGTCCTGTTTATCTGACCTCCATATGACATGGGAGAACAGAGGACTCTATGATGCAAAGAGGCACTTCTTTGGTGGCTGTTGCCAAGTCAGTAAGGTCTATGAGAAGAATCAAGCTAACCTATTAAGTTTTCCTACAGTATCAAATAACCTACTTAAAAGGGAACCAAGGAAGATGGCCTACTAATAGCAACCCTCAGCAGAGGCTCCTGGACAGAATTGGACTCTATGAAGCCAAAGGTGGGGAGCTGAGTTGAGCCAAGAAAGAAGTTTGGCAGGCTGTAAATCCAAGGAAGCGCATTCAAGAAAACCAATTACAAAGACAAAGCCTATTGACTAGAGGATAGGAGACCCCTCCCCCAAGCAGGAGGCCTGCTGCAGGCTATCTGCTAGTGAACAGGGAACAAATGACCTCTCATTTTACCTCTCGGGAGAGAGCCACTGAACACCATGTCTCTTTCTCCTGTGAGATCTCACTTCTGAACCTAGACACCACCCCTCCAGGCATAAAATTGAACAGAAATTTTCCCCCACAAGTCCAAACCCACTTCCACCCCTCTCCCCTCGCATGGATGTCTGAAGTTCTGTCCCCTGTAGAGCACAGAGTTTTTGGTCTTTTCCTGAGAGATCTGGGCAAAGTGTGGACTGCCAACCATCAGGATGGAATCTGTGACTAATGGGGAAGAAAGAGGGTGCAGGAAGAAAGGGACACTCAGTGGAAAGAGGAGCAGTCCCTTGGTTATGACTTTGCCCAGCCAGTGGTGGTGTTGACCCTCAGTTTAGGCTGTGTCTGGTGGGACAGGGTGCAAAACCCCTGGCTCTGATGGCACTCACAGCAGGAGACTGGTTGCCCCGTGTGGACTGAGTTCAGCTGGCAGGACTGGTCCCCAGCCCCTGCTGGGCCCAGGAGCAGAAGCTTACCAGGTATGGACTGAGACCTGAGGGCAAGGGCGTGGTCTCCTGACTCCAACAGAGCTCTCTAGCAGAGGCTACCTGGGTGTGAACCAAGAACCGAGGGCAAGGGCATGGTCCCCTGTCTCCAGCAGGCTGGTGAGCAGAGGCTTACTGGGTGAGGACTGAGGCCTGTAGGCAGGGTGTGGTGCCCTGACTCCAACAAAGCAGAAGGCTTGCTGGGTGTGGACTGAGACCGGTGGGCAGGTCTCAGAGGCTCATGAACAGAGGCTTGCCAGGCAGTGAACTGAAACTGGCAGGTGGGGAGCATGGTACCCTGACTCCAACTGGTCTGACAAGCACAGGCTAGCTGGGTGTGGACTGAGACCGGTGGGCAGGGGCATGGCCTCTGGCTTCAACTGGGCCTGTGAGCAGAGAAGCAGACAACAGTGTGGACTGAGTCTGGCAGGTGGGGTATCAATCCCTGGCTCCAGTTGTGCTGGTGGATACCCTTAATTCCCTCTCTGTTGAGCAGGGTTTGCAATGCCTGAGACAATTTAATTGGAACTCAGATCTGGGGCTGTCCACTCAGGGACATTCTGAGGTTGACCTTCGAGCTCTGTAGCAGAAAAGAACTGAAGCACTGCAGCTATTTGTATCTCTTCACAGCAGAGATTTAAACCTAATACCGTGGCTTCTTAGGATAGGGTAGAGGTTGGCTGATATCAAAACTTGCTTGACAAGCAACTTAATTGTATGGCTCCAAACTGTAGGGAACCTGTGTTTTTGCCCCAATAATTACCGCTGAAAATTATAGAAATTAATCTACTCAATTGTGGACATTAACATAATAAGCTTACATGACTGGAAACTTACGTGTTTCTGTTGCAGAAGCTGCTATATATTTTTCAGGTGAATGGGTTTTTATGAAATCTGAAATAATTAAAAGTATATTGGTCATTATGAATTTCAAATAGCAAATTATATATACTGAGTTTAAATTTTATAGTTTTTATTTTAATAACTCATTCAAGAGAAAGAAAACCTCCAAAAAAGTAGCTGCCGACACTGCAGATCTTCCTGATAGGCCACAAACAGTGACATCTGAAGGAATGTGTGTAATCTCAGATTACAAACTCATCATTTTTTTTTTTTTCTGTAGAGACAGAGGCTCACTTTATCACCCTGGGTAGAGTGCTGTGGCGTCACACAGCTCACAGCAATCTCCAACTCTTGGGCTTAGGCGATTCTCTTGCCTCAGCCTCCCGAGTAGCACGTACTACAGGTGCCCGCCACAACGCCCGGCTATCATTTCTTAATTAAAACTTGTTTTCACTAATATTCTCTTATCTAAGTTGACGGTACCATCATCATCTAACTTCGCTGTCAGTGCCACTATACCACGCCCACACCGTGTACAGGAAACAGCTGATCCCTGAATTGAAAGTACAAGCGTGCAAGAGGTGAGACTCCCCAGAGGTACAGGAGAGCCAAAGCCATCGAGTAACCTCCCTGGTGGCTGCAGGATCGCCCCGAGCTACCTCTGCAGCAGATATTTATTGAAACGCTATACAACACATGTGGGGACCCCACTACAAGGACTAAGTGCTTAAGGATTGCTACGTGCTCTTTTCCCCAGGCTCTACTCCCACCCTTATGCACCACAAATGTTCAAGGCTCAACACCTGCTCACTAAAGAGGGACCATGAGCGACCAATCTTATCTCGTTAAACCACTCTATTGCTTGAGGGTTTGTCTCTGGATTGCAAAACAGCTCCATACCGGCCAGGAGATTATCCTGCTCCTGGCGTTTCCCTCAATAACCAGGGACTGTTCTTACAAGCAGGGTATTCAATCTACTACACTTCCCCTCTTTCATATCTAGTCTCCAAGTTTTGCAGTCCTATCTAGTAAATATTTCTCAAATCTGTCCCTTTTCTTCTCTTTTACCAGTGCTCTCATATGGGTACTTATTGCACATCTAAGACATATAAGAACTTCCACTTCCTACCTCCCCAAACGTAGCTTCTACAGTGTGGCCAGAATAATCTCTAAAGTTAAATCTAATAGTGTTGCTCCCACTGAAAAATATTCAACGATTCCCTTTTATATTCAGAAAAGCTCCACGCTCCTTAGCACAGCATCCAGTCCCTCAGTAACTAGACTCACTCCTACCTTACCCCTGTCTCTCTCTGAACACTCTAATACCAATCCAGTTACACTTCCCTGTTTGTTCAGGCTGTTATCTTCTTAAAATGCCAAATATCTACCTCTTCACTTGACTAAATCCTATTCACCCTTTTAGGTTGCATAAAATCTTCCTAACTACCTCTGGTTGAAAAGATCACTCCTTTCTATGGCCCTACTATAAGTTACACATGCCTTATGATAAAGTACGTTTTTTTCTTCTGGGTATGATAAAAGTACGTTTTTTCTTCTGCCTAGTAATGGGATTGCAGGATGAAATGGGAGGTCTAATTTGAGTTTTTTGAAGATCCACGCTTCTCTCCAAAGAGGCTAAATTACTTTGCAGTCTCACCAACAGTGCAAAAGTATTCCCTTCCCTCAGCATCTGACCAGCATCTGCAAATTTGAGACTTTATGATGTAGGCCATTCTCACCAGAGTTAGGTAATATCTCAGGGTGGTTTTGATTTGCATTTCTCTAATGATTAGGGAAATCATTTTATCATAAGGACATCTGCACTACATTGTTTATCACAGCCCAATTTACAATTGCCAAGATGTGGGAATAACCTAAATGCCCATCAACCCCGGAATGGATAAACAAACTGTGATATATGTATACCATTGAATACTATTCAACCATAAAAAAGGTGGAGACTTTACATCTTTTCTATTAACTTGGATAGAGCTGAGACACATTCTTCTTAGTAAATTATCACAAGAATGCAAAAGCAAGTATCCAATGTACTTAACACTAATATAAAGCCAGTAGATAATCTATTACATGCCCACATGTGACAAAAACTCAATTCAATACAAGTTGGGGGGAAGAGGAATGAGAGGGGGGGCAAAGGAGAGGAGGGATGGGAATTGGTATCCTCCCCCATTATGGGCACAATGTAAGGGTATAGGGCATACCTCTTGGGCGTAGGACACAACTACAAGAGGGACTGTACCTAACAAATGCAAACATTATAACCCAGTTGTTTGTACCCTCACATTAACCTGAAATTTTAAAATGTTTTTAAAAATTGCACATACCTTTACAAAGCATTACACTATACTGAAATGCTACAGAATGTACTTATTGTCCTTTCTAAGCTGGGAATTTCATGGGGCTAACAACCAAGTTGTTTTCATTTTGTATGTTCTTAGAATTTGGAACATAACAAACTTTTATTGAAATACCAAACTCACTATTAAATATTATTCAAGTTCACCATTTAAAATTTTGTAACTGTAAATTTTTAAACTACAAGTCTTAATGTGTCAATACACCTAGGAAACACTATAAGGGCTAAACAAGTATAAAACAGAATTACCTTCTATCTTGTGCTCTATGACTTCATAAAGCGAATCTTCAGGGGGAACTTCTTTTTCCCTGTTAAAGTTCCAATAAATAAAATATATTTTAATATATCAAAGAATAAGAGTTTAAATTATCCTTAAATGAGAACTAGAACATATGGTCTAGACTCTAGATATATAAAGTTTGTCAAATAAAAATCAACATACTCTTTTACCTTTATTCCCAGACACTAAGGTAAACTAGTTATGAGCAAATAAGTATAAAAATCAAACTACAGAATTCTATAAATTCTGTGTTTTCCATGAATATAATTAAATATACTAGCAACACTAAATTGGGAAGAAACATGAAGTTTCTTTTTACCACTATTATTATCAATGGTGTGATCATTAGGAGCACAAGTTCCGGAGTGAGACTACATAGCCTGAAACCTGTTTAATCTGCTGACTAATTTTTATGATCTCAGATAAGCTACTTAACCTCAGTTTCTTCATATTAAAATTGGGATACTTTTCTCATAAAGAAGTTATGGGGATCAAAGCACATTATACATGTAAAGTTACTAGAAAAATACCTAACACACAACAGACAATTAAATGCTAAGTATTAATATACGGTCTGAAACTAATTCATGCCTTATAATAAATAGCTCAAGTAAATATATCTGCACCTCTGAGCCAAGGATCTAGTTAAGCAACCCCCCTGGAACCAACTCAAGGGCCACTCCCTTCATTCATCACTGACAGAGATATCTGTCAAATAATTATATGATAAATAGTAGGCCCTCTCAATTACGTATACAAACTTTGTATTTTAACACTATAAAAATTTTTTAATTGTGTACATTTAATGCAAAAACATGGTTGTTCACAAATGTAAAAATTTTACTTGGATGAATTGTTAAGATGATTTTTACTGAAGACACTCATAAATAATGAAATATTTAACCAGTTCTTAAATAGTAGCCTATTTATCACTGAGAGTTACCTGATCAAAGTGAAAGAAGAGGTTTTTTTGGTTTTTGTGTTTTATTATTTGAGACAGAGTCTCACCACCACTCTGGGTAGAGGACTGAGGTGTCATAGCTCAAAACAACCTCAAACTCGGGCTCAAGTGATCCTCTTGCCTCAGCCTGTAGCTGGGATTACAGGCGCCCACCACCATGCCCAGCTAGTTTTTCTATTTTTAGTAGACATAGGGTCTCACTCTTGCTCAGGCTGCTCTTGAAGTCTTGATCTCAAGCAATCTACCCACCTCAGCCTCCCAGTGTGCTAGGATTATAGGCATGAGTCACTGCACTAAGGCATGAAAGGGTTTTTTAGCCAGATATTTCAAAGCCAGCAATGTCCAGTATGACTTTCTAATAATAGCCACATATAACTATAAGTGCTTGAAATGTGGCTAGCATGACTAAGAAATTGATTTTGGGGGGTTTTGTTTGCGTGTTTGTTTTTGCAGTTTTGGGGCCGGATTTGAACCTGCCACCTCTGATAGATGGGGCTGGAGCCCTACTCCTTGAGCCACAGGCACCACCCAGGAAACTGAATTTTAATGAATTGAATTGAATTAAATTTTAACAGCCCTTGTAGCTAGTGACTAATGTATTGGACAGCGCCATCTCAGACTATTAAAAACTCAAATAAAAACAAGCTGACTAGATCTGGTTTGATTTAGAAGCTCTGAGTATAGCCATAATATCCAACTCATTATCTTACATTCAGTGCTAACTATGTACCACCTCTTATTGTTCTTAATTCAATTAGTTCTTATTTCACTTACGGGGCTTTAGGTAACATGGCTTTGAAGACCTGTGCAGTCCTCTTTTTAAGACGCAGTCTCAGCTCTTCAAGTTTTTGTACCCTTCCTACTATTTGTCCAATACTTAAAGTGACATCTTTGTCAGCCTCTTGAAATTCTGCTTCTGAAAGAGTTTTATCTTTACTTATCTAAAATAATAAAATTAACCAGTTAGACAGGAAACACCCATTTTGCTCCCATCCATTCCCCAAAGAAATTTCATGATTTTCTTATCAAATCTAAGTAATTTTTACACTATTACCCTTATCTATGGTTATAATCAAATACTGATATATTTAAAAATACATTTACAAATATACTTGAGGAATTATCTATAAATAGACTTACAGCTCAGTGATGACTTGTGTATGTCTAAACTGAAATCTTCTGTTTATTATCTTAATAAATAAGAATTGAAAACAAGTCCAATAAATACAACCCAAAATTTTTATAAGAGCAATTCAAAAACAACTGCTTCACCTAAATTCTAAAACTGCCTTTAATGTGACAAATTATGGAAATACTGTAATGTGCTCTAATTCCCAGAAGTGAATATATAAAGGAGTATGCATCCTCAGTCTGAATGAGAAAGACAGATACTCACTTGTGTGGCTTAAGACCTTTGGAATAGACCAAGCTACAAGGTAATAGTTGATGGGAGGCATCAGTAAGACATAAGATATGATGGGCATAACTAATATTGTAGGTAAATAAGTCAACTTGAAGAAAGTTCAACAAGAACGGGTGTCTAAAAACACAGTGAAAGAAACCTAGAAACAGCCAATATGTGCAGACATTAATAAGCACACTAGCAATTAGGGTCAAAAAGTTTTGACAGGAAAATAGCAGAGAATATTTACAAGAGTAATTCTAAAATAGTTGCTTCCCCTAAGTTCATATATCCACCAATATAGACATCTCTAATCCTTATGAAGGGAGGGAAAGCTCACAGGGCAAAAAAGAAGTCGAGGGCCTTGTCAAGAGAAATTTGAGCATTGAGGACTGAGAACGGCGACTTCAACTTCATCTCAGTAATGAGTATCTAGAATGGGGATAGGATATAACAGCAAGAACTAAATGCTGGAAAATGAACTAGAAGTCTGTGATTGGGTATAAGGAAAATACAGAAAGGGATGAAGAACAGGTGGAAGGGAAGAGGAGACCTATGGAAACCATGGCCAAAGGAAAGATCTCAGAGAAGAGCCCACTAATCATAAACTGAGTCTAAAAGATGATGTGCCAATCAGGTACATTTATCAATTTATTGCCTTTCATCTCAAAAATCTGTTCTTCATCATCTTGCTTATGAGAGTGGAATATTTCTTCCTTGACAGATGACATGATTAACTTTTATCAGTAGAGTATCCTAGAAAGGTACTGGAAGAGAAATGAGCTTTTCTCTCTAGTTCCGTCATCTCCCTCTGCTTACTACTAGGGCAGCGCACAGTATACCGAGCAGTGCTCACCCCCAGAAAATTTCAACAGCACCACCCCTAAGGACAGCTTCATGGTGAGCTCCCTTACATAGAACCTCACCCTTCCCACGCACAGCTTCCCCCAAAACTTCTTAGCCAAATCCACCAGTGCAGAACTTCCCTTTGGGAAGCTTTACAGCATATCTCCCTTGAGGACAGCTTTCCAGCAAGCAATACAATACCTCACTGGAAGATGGTTTTTGCCAGCTCCATAAAGGGTAGCCTCCTAGTGTACCACCCTCATGGGCAGCATCCTAATGAGTTCAAGTTCCCCCAGAATGACACCCCAGCAAACTTTGCCATCAGTGATGAAGGCTGCTCCCTCTTCTGAAGGTCTGGATCTTAGCACTGGGTTGGGAGGAAAGGAGGGTTAAAAGTATTTATATTTGGGCTCGGCGCCTGTGGCTCAATGGGCTAAGGCGCCAGCCACGTACACCTGAGCTGGCGGGTTCGAATCCAGCCCGGGCCCGCCAAACAACCATGACGGCTGCAACCAAAAAATGGCCGGGCGTTGTGGTGGGTGCCTGTAGTCCCAGCTACTTGGGAGGCAGAGACAGGAGACTCGCTTGAGCCCAGGAATTGGGGGTTGCTGTGAGCTGTGATGCCATGGCACTCTATCCAGGGTGACAGCTTGAGGCTCTGTCTCACAAAAAAAAAAAAAAAAAAAAAAAGTATTTATATTTGTTCCTTCCTTGAGCATATCGCTTCCATCCATCCTACAAGTAGAGACTGTTCCCTATGTCTTCTAATCCTATATTCCTTAGAATTGCCCTTACCCTTATGTAACCCTTTGGTAAATATTGTCCTCTGTTATAACAATTATTTACATTAAATTTCCCTAATCAAATTACTATGTGGTTTTTTTTCCTTTTGATTAGACTCTAGGTGATACATTCTATTTCCCAACAGGGATTAAATTTGAATGGAAGTACTTTCTAGGAAAGAACAAAGGTATGGGACTAAAGCAGCATGGAATAGACAGTGGGATTATCAGGTAAATGATTTCATCAAAGAGACTTAAGGAGCACAAATTCCAAAAGGACTACTCTGAATACTACAGGTCACAGACTCATCCTACATTTCTCTGGCACAGCTCATCATACATTCTGAGGGCTTCAACTTGTGTCTCTGTTACTACAACATGACCACAAGCATTAACTTCATCAGCTTGTACCGACAGTAAAATCTATCAGTAGTAACAATATTGTTCCAAGACTCTCAAATGTTAGTGTGTATGAGGATCTCTTAAGGGAGTCTATTAAAGCAGTAGATTCCTAACCCCCCCACACACACACCCCAAAATTCTAATTCACTAATGTGCATTTATAATAAGTAGCTTAGGTGAAATTTGATCATGTTCCATCAACTACAACTACACTTTAAGAAACTCTCTTTGAAAGGCAGAAGATAATAATTACAAACACTTGGGCAATGTCTCTGCTACATCAAATTAAGAAACTATTCAAGAGAAGCAATTATGGTTTTATACACTGAAAAATTTGTAATTCCAGAACAGAAATATAATTGTGTAGTGAGGATTCATCCTGTGGATTATGAAGGCATAAATTGGGTTTTCAGGCATATATTGGAGATGATGGCAACTGGCACTAAACATGTAAACAATAGATAAAGTGAAAAGTGGACACATGTGACAGCTTCTTAGGAGGTAACATCAAAAGGATGGATTAAATGTTAGAAATACATCAAAGTGAGTTGTCAAGGATTGCTACCACATTTCTGATTCACCCAATTTGATACATAGAAAAAAAGGAATGTATAGGATAAAATCGAGAGGCACTCTTGATTTATTGGTGGGGTGAAAGGGTAACTCTGAAAAGGAGACAAAGAGGTGGAACAGTAGCCAGGACAGTGTAAACTCACAGAATCCAAAGAAATAGTCACTGCCTTCAAAAACCAGGGAGTGATCGATAATGTTTACTATGGCTGAGATAAAGAAAAATGTCTGTTGAAATTAACTACATACAAATTACTAGGCACCAAGAATTTTTTCTTGGTTATGGAGACAGAATTTAGTCTAGGAAGGTTGAACGCTGCTTGGGAAGTAAGACATAATGTATACTAAATTAATATAAACTTGGTTCTGACCTGTAACATATGCTCCACAGCTAAGCTCTTAATGTTTTATGGAAAATCCATAAACAACTCAAATTGTTTACCTAGTTAGCTCTTAAAAGGAATGAATGCTTAGATTGGCCTCTTTACTAGGTTTAACCACTTCACAGTTTATCAATTGAATAACACTTTTTAAAAAAGGGGGGGGAGAGGGTAGAGGCAAGATGGCTGACTAGAGTCAGCTTTCCACAGAGGCCCCCATCCAGAAGCAGAGTTAGAACAGAAGTTTATCAAGAAAGCCAATGGTTTGGATCTGAACCAAGACAGAAGGTTGAAGAACGCACATCAACCCTGCTGAGGCAAGCTGCAACCCCAAGGATACAAATAAAAGATACAAAATCCATCGCCAAGTGGATAGGAGTACCCCCTGCCATGAGAACGGCTGGCAGTATACTCCATACAAACAAGCGAGCGGAGTTCAAATATCCTCCCATTTTATCCTACGGGAGAGACCCTCTAAAAACTGGACCTCCTTCCCCTACTAGGGTG
>CAUYRH010104815.1:0-10077 GCA_963574655.1 Perodicticus potto
TCTGCCCCGAGTGATAGCAGCTCCTTCCCAGACTAGCCAAGGACAAGTATTACTCAGTCCCCTAGACCTCTATCAGCTCACCCCACACCCCCTCCCTTTTTCCTTTCTGTACCCTTAAAAACCCCCTCCTTTTCCAGGCCGCGGGCTTCTCCATTTTCCTGCTGCATCTGGTGTGAGAAACCCCCAGCCCGGGCTGATTTGTAAATAAACCTCTTGCTATTGCATCAGATTTAGCCTCTCGGTGATTTATGTGGAGGATCCCTTGAGCTGGGCACAACAGTAGGAACTATTTTCTTTCTTTTTTTTTTTTTTTTTGAGACAGAGTCTCACTTTGTCACCCTCTCTAGAGTGCCCTGGCATTATAGCTGACAGCAACTTCAGACTCTTGGGCTCAAGCGATTCTCTTGCCTTAGCCTCCCAAGTAGCTAGGACTACAGGTGCCCGCCACAATGCCCGGCTATTTTTCAAGATGAGGTCTCCCTCTGGCTCGGGCTGGTCTTGAACCGGGAGGTGAGGGCATTCACCCGTCTTGGCCTCCCAAGCACTAGGATTACAGGAGTGAGCCACTGTGCCTAGCCAGAACTATTATTATTCCAAATTTCAGGCATGAACACTGGGGCTCAGAGAGGTGAAACAACTGTCTTGTAGGATTGTTAAAGTAAACAAGAGTTTCAGCATGTTGCCCTGTGCATGGAAGTTACTCAATAAAGAACAACTCTTTTTATAAAATATTACCTCATAATCACTGACAAATGTAGAAGAAAAGATATTTCAAAAATATAAATTATGACTATCATGTTATCTGTACCCATGGTTCAAAGTTTTCTGATCAGTAATTAAATATGAGTGAGTAGATTTAAGGTTCTTACATTTTCTTTTCTTTTCTGTTTTTTTTTTTTTTTGAGACAGAGTCTCAAGCTGTTGCCCTAGGTAGAGTGCTGTGGCATCACAGCTCACAGCAATCTGAAACTCTTGGGCTTAAGTGATTCTCTTGCCTCAACCTCTCAAGTAGCTGGGACTACAGGTGCTCACCACAATGCCCAGCTATTTTATTGTTGTTGCAGTTGTCATTTTTGTTTTTGCAGGCCCAGGCCAGGTTTGAACCCACCAGCCTCCGAGTATGTGGCTGGTGCCCTACCCACTGAGCTATGGGCACTGCCCAGGTTCTTACACTGTCACGTGAATGAGTGGGCAAAATTGTAGAAACGAATGTTTAATCCCTACAGATTTTGATTCTGTAAATTTGGAGTGCAGCCCAGCACTCTGCTTTTTTGAAAAACACTTCAATAATTCCCAAGCAGATAGTCACTTGGAATCAAGCTTTGATAAATATTTGCCTAGAAGATCTCCAAAATCTCTCTCAGCCCTAAAATACTATGATTATATACTAATAAATGTACTTTATACATTTTTTAAAAAATTGTTATTTGTGTGTGGCGATGGAGGGTGGTATTTTTAACAAATTGAAATGCCAGAGAAAATTAGAGATAGTCCAAATAATGCGTAACTCTTCACATGCCTTCATCCTCTTTGTGGGTAGATCTGTTCCAAAGATGCAATTTCTTATCATTTATTCGCTCAGTGCTGTCATATCAGGAATTATATGATTCTAATGACTGTAGAGTTAATCTTCACCAAAATAGCTCTAAAGTAGATGAGAGATTTTTCTTAAAGAAAATACAGCATATTGGACACATTTGTTATCTGTAGAATTGCTATTCTTCACTCTGGGGTATTTCTATGTAGATGGAGCCTAATAGTCATTGGACTCAGATCACCCTTTGTTCTAGAAAGCCCTGAAATCATACTAGCAAATTCCTTCTCCTTAGTCCTCTTTTCTTTAGGATCTGCACTGATCATTGCCTTTCTTGTATAAGAATCCATTCGGTCCCTACCAGTTAAATCCTAACCCCTCTTGATTGAATTAAAAATTGGTGTCCTTCCTTTTAGGGGCAAAACACGATTGTAAGAGGGACTTTACCCAACAAATGCAATCATTATAACATGGTTTCTTGTACCCTCAATGAATCCCCAACAATAAAAAAAAAAGAAAAAGAAAAAGGAAAAAAAAAAATTGGTGTCCTTGATGAGATTTGAGAAACAGCTAATTGGTATCAGCACCTCCAAATTCTTTAGTACACACTTTGGTTTCCTCCCCATCACCTTCACACTTCCTTTCCCCTCCCCTCCCCCATCCACACATTGCCTAAAAGAACCAGCAAGAAGGTTTTCACTTGGTCACTAGAGGAGAAAAGGAACAGTCAATCATCTCAGTACAGCTAGAAAACTCCACCACTAACCCACTCAGTGCACTCTATCACTTTGGTTAATTTATTTAACCTGGGCCTACTTCCTACACATACTGATTACTCTAGATACTCATCTGCAGGTTCCTTACAGAAACATAAAATTAAGTGAAATCACAATTCTCCTTATTGAAATAATTGTCCCAGATGTGCTCTATAATTATTTATGCCCCATACAAATAATCCTAATCTTTCTTTTTTTTTTTTTTTGAGTCAGAGTCTCACTCCATCCCCCTGGGTTGAGTGCTGTGGCATCATCATAGCCTACAAAGTCTTGGGCTCAAGAGATCCTCTTACCTCAATCATGCACCACAATGCCCAGCTAGTTTGTCTATTCTTAGTAGAGACGGCTCTCATTCTTGCTCAGGCTGGGCTCGAATTCCTAAGCTCAAGCAATTCACCCACCTCAGCCTCCCACAGTACTAGGATTACAGGCATGAACCACCATGGCTGGCCAATCCTAAAATCTTGATTAAGGCAGATGGAAAAGGTCATGTAGTGTGTGATTCCGTTTACAGGAAAGTATTTCATGTATATGAAAATATATCTGGAATAGGTAAATCCATAGAGGCAGAAAGCAGATTGGTGGTAGACCAGAGGCCAGAGGGAAGGAGATAAAGGAGTGACTACTTGATGTGTATGGGGCTTCCTTTAGAGGCGATGAAAACGTTTTGGAAGTAGACAGGGATGGTGGTTGGATAACAATGCTTATGTGCTAAATGTCCCTGAATTGTACACTTCAAAATGGTTAATTTTATGTTATGTGAATTTCACCTCAATTTTTAAAAATATTGGTAAAACACATGGATTTGTGAAGACTGAATAAGGATGCGAGTGATGACTAGGGGATTCTAACTTTATGTATGCCGTAAGCTATTAGTGTATGTAAGCAGAGAAGAGAGGCTATAGATAAAGACAGCAGGGCGGCGCCTGTGGCTCATCGAATAGGGCACGAGCCCCATATACCGAAGGTGGCGGTTTCAAGCCTGGCCTCGGTCGAACTGCAAAACATAAAAATAGCCAGGCATTGTGGTGGGCGCCTGTAGTCCCTGCTACTCGGGAGGCTGAGGCAAGAGAATCGCCTAAACCCAGGAGTTGGAGGTTGCTGTGAGCTGTGTGACGCCATGGCACTACAGAGAGGGCGATAAAGTGAGACTCTGTCTCTACAAAATAATAATAATAATAATAATAATAATAATAATAATGAAGGTTCAGTGCCTGTGGCTCAACAGGCTAAGGCACCAGCCACGTACACCTGAGCTCGCGGGTTCGAATCCAGCCCGGACCTGCCAAACAACAATGGTAGCTGCAACCAAAAAATGGCCGGGTGTTGTGGCAGACGCCTGTAGTCCCAGCTACTTGAAAGGCAGAGGCAAGAGACTTGCTTAAGCCCAGGAATTGGAGGTTGCTGTGAGCTGTGATGCCACGGCACTCTACCCAGGGTGACAGCTTGAGGCTCTGTCTCAAAAAAAAAATAATAATAATAATAATAAAGACAGCAAAGTGTACAAGTGGTCTGGGACAGAGGAGAAGAAAGAATACAAATGGGAATTGGAACTTAAGATGTCAGTGAAAGGTTCACTTGGCCAAAACCTAGGGACAAGTAGATATGGGGAATTGAAGGCTATGGACAGGTCTGTACAAAATTAGGGGCCATTCTGTCTCTGAATAACTGGACACACGAATTTGTAGTGAAATTCGAAGTATTTATTTTTTTCATCAAAAGTGATAAAAACCTGAAAAGAAAACAAGAAAATATATGTCATTGTAGGAGGCAAAAAATATTATTCAAAGCAGAAAGACACAAGCTGAGTAATGAAAAAGTGACTCCAATCTCCTTGTGTGTAGAAACCATGTCTCATGTCACTTTGTATCCCCAGCACTGCATCAGGCAGATAGTCTGCAAAAGCTGTTTGTTGACTGAAGGATATGACTCAGGCTTACATGGCGCCCATGTGCCAGCTGTTACTCTAACCACTAAATTCATTTAATCTTACAGTAAGTGTTTCATATCATTGGTCTCTTCCACAAATGGGTTATACAGGCAGAGAATGGCTCAGATCATAATAGTGTCTGCACCTATGTAGTCCAGCTCCAGAGCATGAGGTGACACATATGCTATATTTCCTAAAGGAATCTATCAAAGAAACCAAGATAAAACAGAAAGACTGAGGGCGGCACCTGTGGCTCATTGAGTAGGGTGCTGGCCCCATATACCGAAGGTGGCGGGTTCAAACCCGGCCTCGGTCAAACTGCAAAACATAAAAATAGCCAGGCGTTGTGGTGGGCGCCTGTAGTCCCAGCTACTTGGGAGGCTGAGGCAAGAGAATCACCTAAGCCCAGGAGTTGGAGGTTGCTGTGAGCTGTGTGATGCCATGGCACTCTACCGAGGGCCATAAAGTAAGACTCTGTGTCTACAAAAAAAAAGAAAGACCAATTACACAGTAAATATACTGATTCTCCAACCTTCTGAAAACTGAAAAAGTTATAAATCCCTTTGGTGTTTCCCATGTTCTTCCTTCTGATCAGATTCATATCTCACAACCACTGTCTGAGTCTCCTCATAATTCTGGGGTAGTATATATAGGGTGTGAAACAAAAGACTCCTATGTGCTGCCTGAACTTAAAATAAGAAACTATATCACGTTCTTCAGTCAGTGGGCAGAAGAGCAGGGTCATAACACCTACTTCTAGAGTCCAAAATAAATAAAACCTTTGCTCTTTCTTGGAAGTTACTCTCTAATAAAAGCAGCTGTTCCTCTGACTTTGGCAGTGGAGATTTCTGAAGGTGAGTAACAAACTTTTAGGATATGAGAACCATCTGAAAAAAATTGCTATGTTCCCACCATGAACAAACTAACAATAAAGTTGATAATCAGGTAAATCTAGTTTTTCCCCTATAAGTCATTGTACAGTAGAACCTCCATAGTTGACCACCTCTCTACATCGACCACCTCCTCAAATTGACCTAGTTTTCATACACCAGACATGCACCACATGTCTGTATCAGGACAGTAGACCTAGTACCTTATGTTGACCACCTACATATATTGTCCAGTTTGTTACAGTCCCCTGGGTGGTCAACTTACAAGGGTAAGATCTACTGTAGTTTTTATTCCAGTTTTCTAGGGTCTAGACTCCCTTACAAACTTTTATTTATTTATTTATCTATTTGTTTGTTTATATTGTTTGGTATTCATTGAGATTACAAAGAAATTAGGTTACACTGGTTGCATTTGTTAGAGACAGTCCCTCTTATACTTGTTTATCCTTTATAAACTTTTAAAAGGCTAGCAAGTAAACTACACTTTTATCTCAGAATCTTCCTTTTGCAATCGAAACTAAGTTTTAGAACTTTCAGAGGTTTTAGAGCTTTAGAGTTCAGACGTGGTTCTGCTACACCAAACTTTGTGAACTTGGCTCGTTCGCTTCTTTAAACTTTGTACTCTGGGCTCAGCGCCTGTGGCTCAAACAGCTAAGGCGCCAACCACATACACCTAAACTGGTGGGTTCGAATCCAGCCAGGGTCGACCAAACAACAATGACGGCTGCAACCAAAAAATGGCTGGGCATTGTTGTGGGTGCTTGTGGTCCCAGCTGCTTGGGAGGCTGAGGCAAGAGAATCGCTTAAGCCCAGGAGTTGGAGCCACAGCACTCTATCCAGGGTGACAGCTTGAGACTCTGTCTCAAAAAAAAAAAAATCCTGTACTCTATCTGAATAATACCTCTGCTTCCCACCTCACATAGTCACTCTCAGGACAAAATATGATGTTTGTTTTTTTTAAAAAAAGTAATAGCCAGGCGTTGTGGTGGGTGCCTGTAGTCCCAGCTACTCGGGAGGCTGAGGCAAGAGAATCACCTAAGCCCAGGAGTTGGAGGTTGCTGTGAGCTGTGTGATGCCACGGCACTCCACTGAGGGTGATAGGGTGAGACTCTGTCTCTACAAAAAAAAAAAGAAAAAGAAAAAAAAAAAGTAATGGTTTTATGAGTTAAATTTAAATTACAAACTTAAGGCCAGGATCATTACCATAATCCTAGAACTTTGAAAGACTGAGGCAGGAAGATCATCTGAAGCTAGGAATTCGAGACCTGGTCTCTACAAAAAACTTTTTAAAAAAATTTAGCCAGGTGCAATGGGACATGCCTATAGTCCCAACTACTCAAGAGGCTGAGGCAGGAGGATTGCTTGAGCCCAGGAGTTCAAGGCTGCAATGAGCTGTAATTGAGACTTTGTACTCCAGCCTGGGCAGCAGAGTGGGACTCTGTCTCTAAAATAAATAAATAAATAAACTAATTAATTAATTAAAAATCTTTAACTGTAAAGAAACTAGTATTTATGGTATTGTACATCTTTTGCTGGTCTTCATACCTTCCTACTTGCTGGCTAACCAGGAAGGGTCATTTCATTTTGTTACAGAAGAAAGAATAGAAAGGCCAATTTAAGAACAATCTGGGAGAAACTAGTCAGCTCAAGCAGAAAAAAAAGTCGTATAGTCTTATTATATATTCAATAGTCTAATAAAGACTAAGTTTTTTGAATACATGATCTTTTAAATTCTCAGAACCACCCTTGAGGCAGGTGTATTGCCACCAGTTTATAGTTGAGAAGTTATTTGCTGAGGATCAAACAACAAGCTAATGCCAAGTCTGGCCAGGCACTAACAAAAATATAAATTCTTTTAGATTAAAATGAATGGGATGATATAAATGTAGGTCGTATTATCTTTAGAGCCCTCTTGATTTGAGGCCTAGATGTCTTACATCGATGATGTAATATATTTTTTAGTTTCTACATGGCAAGAGAGAAATTATTCCTGCCCTGTCTCATTAGAATATCCTGTCATTCTTATGAGTATATGCACTTTAATTATGAATGATTACATTATGACAGATCATTCTGTCTCAGTTTCTGCCAGATAGTGGCCATATTAATGAGCACAGGTGTTTGACTTTGCCAAGCTACAGATTACCTTCCAGCAAACTAGCATCTCTGGATAACAATTGGAGCATTTCTGATTTTATATGAACATTTTGAACTAATTTTTGTTTTCAACGCCTATTGGTTTTGATGTCAATGTTCCACACATTTTCATAAGCTTATTTGTATTACTATTACTTCATTTCTCTTCCCCTTAAAATTTCATTTATTTTCAGGAATAAATGAATACCACATATATAGATATAATTTTATAGAAATGAAAGAAATGGGGCAGCACCTATGGCTCAGTGGGAGGGCACCTGCCCCATATACCGAGGGTGGCAGGTTCAAACCCGGCCCTGGCCAAACTACAACAAAAAAATAGTTGGGCATTGTAGTGGGCGCCGGTAGTCTCAGCTACTCCGGAGGCTGAGGCAAAAGAATCACCTAAGCCCAGGAGTTGGAGGTTGCTGTGAACTGTGTGACACCATGGCACTCTACCAAGGGTGACAAAGTGAGACTCTGTCTCTAAAAAAAACAAAAAGAAAAGAAAGAAATGAAGAAATGTTTTTCTGTACAGTTTTCTTTAGCATTTATCAAAACTCCTTGTGTTTGACCATTTGGGACAGAACGATGTATTAGAAAACAGTATATAATGACGCAGTTGATGCAGTAACAAACATACCTCAATCCTTTAAGTATAATTCGGGTTATTTTTCATTGAAAGAATTTCCTTGTACTTGCTCAAAGTTCATCTATTTCTTTTTATTGGGGGGGAAGGGGAGGAAGAAGTGACTCTCACATAAATTTATGAGATCATCTTGAATTCAGTCCCTATAGATTGTTACATAAATTTAATGATGTTCTCCATAAAGTTACACAATACACATGCATGGCCAGGTATATAGATAGACAAAGAAAAAAAAAAGGAGAAGAAAGAGAAAAATACCAGAGACAGAGAAAAGAACTGCAGGACCCAGGAGTTAGGAATAAACTAGAACCTTACAGTGATTGGGCAAATTGAAAAAAAACACAAAACCATTATCAGCTATTAAAAACAAAAAGCGAGGGTTTGAGGTAAAGTGAAGGTTGATTTGTCAACAGGAAACTATGGGCTCTGCACCTCTATTTATATAAACATTTGCTTTTTCCATCTTCAGTTCTGCCCAGAAGTGGTGATCTGACTGCTTCTTCTGGTTTTGCTTGACTGGTTTTTAGAGAAAAAAAAAAAAAAAAGGAAAGAAAAAAAAGAAAAAAAAATTGTGGCCACCTGTTTCTCTCTTTACCACCAGCGACACTTAACAAGTCACTTTCCCTGATGTTTGGTTGGTGAAAATGCTGAAAGATACCAGGACTTCTATTTTGAGCAGAGTGTTGCATTTTAAACCAAGGCTTCCCTGAGGTGACAAAACTGCAAGAACAGTCCTGCCTTCCTCCACTGATGTCTTTCCATTTTACCTTACGTTTCCAGATCTCTTAGAATCCCCTCAACGCACTTGCAAAATTCCCTTTGAATTTAAAATTTGAGAATTGCCATGTTTTAGCCTCCTGTTTCCCTTGCCATGGTGTCATCCTGTCATCACCTTCTCACCTCCTCATCCCCGTTGTCTTGTGTTCTTCCATCTTTGTTCCTATTATTCTCAGATTTCTTTCTTTCTTCACTGGGTTACAACTACCTTGGTTCATAAGGAAGAGGGACCCTAGAAGTTGCAAGTTGCTTGTGCCTTCTGACCAGATATAAAATAGTGGTTAAACCTCCAATTTTGGCCACAAACACCCTGAAGCAGAGCGGGGAGGAGCTTGCGGCTAGCAACAAATACTGCTTGATGTCATCATAAGTAAGACCCAGGAAGAGGGAGACCAGCTGAGGTTTGCACCATCTGCCTGTGAGTCAAAAGAATACCGAGAGAAAGTGTGCATAGAAATCTGTTTAGTGAATAGAGTACACACTTGAATTTCCAGAATTTGTTCATTCAAGAAAAAAGGAGAAGTTTCTTGATTCATAAGCATGGGATATGGAAAAAGTTTGGCTTGTGGTAGGATTAACTCAGTTTGGGAAGAGAATGTAACACTGGGCAGACAAGGCTGCCATCTATTCAGGACACCAGGAAGACATTAAATCCTTAATGATGTTTTTACCAAATCCTTTAAATTCTTTCTTCTTTTTTTGAGACAGACTCTCACTCTGTCACCCTGGCAGCACAGCACATAGAAACCTCAAACTCCTGGGCCCAAGAGATCCTTTTGCCGCAGCCTCCCAAGTAGCTGGGACTACAGGCGCCCACCACAATGCCAACATTTTTTTTTGTTTTTAGTAGAGATGGGGTCTTGCTCTTGCTCAGGCTGGTCTCTAACTCCTGAGCTCAAGCAATCCACCTGCCTCAGCTTCCCAGGGTTCTAAGATTACAGGCATGAGCCACTGTGCCTGGCCATGAACAATTGCTTTTTATTAAAATATAAACTCCTTGTTTACTAAAGGTATCATTTGTGTTCATGAGGAAAAGGATAATATTAACATCTTAAAGAGTAAAAGGTTTTCAAATTCTTTTCAGAGAGTGAACAAGAGAGAAAACTAGAACATCAGAGACCTAAGATGGTTCAGGGTAAACAACAGCAACAACAATAACAACAGGCTCGGCGCCTGTGGCTCAGCGGACTAAGGCGCCAGCCACGTACACCTGAGCTGGAGGGTTCGAATCCAGCCCGGGCCCACCAAACAACAATGACGGCTGCAACCAAAAAATGGCCGGGCATTGTGGCGGGTGCCTGTAGTCCCAGCTACTTGGGAGGCGGAGGCAGGAGACTCACTTGAGCCCAGGAATTGGAGGTTGCTGTGAGCTGTGATGCCACGGC
>CAUYRH010104818.1:0-31466 GCA_963574655.1 Perodicticus potto
GACCCTGAGGGTGGAGCTTACCAGAGCAGTTCTCCCACAATGGCTCCACACAGCCCACCACCAAATACTGGCAGCTCTTTCTGGCTCAGTGGCCTAGTCTGGGGCCCCAGGCAACACTCAAAAACCCCCACACTCCTGCCCTAGTTCTCCCAAGGCAGTCCAACCGAGTGCCAAGTCCAAAAGAAACCCAAACAGCTCACAGGCAAGGCCCTTCCAGCCTGCAGTCCCACTGTTGCCCCACCCACAGCCGCCAACAGGATCAGACCAAGTGAACAGACACAACAACTTGCCCAGTCTCCGCCGCTTTTGCCTTCCTCAGGGTGTCCAGAAGCCTCACGCTGTCTCCCTGTGTCCCCAAGGGGAAGTTCCTGGGTAGATCCCGCCTGCCAGAGATGCCTGAGGTCCTCTCTCCCCGGTCTCCGAGTATTATAATTTTGGTACAGTTTTTTCCTTTCTTAAAATGTGTGTAGATTTTTTGGGCACCCTCTTTATATGTGAACAAATGCAACTGATGTAATGTTTGAAACTTTTCCTCAACATTTTGATTACTTTTCTACAATTCTTATAATTTTTCCTTATTAGGTGAACTTTGAACTTTTTGTTGTTATTTGCTCCCACACAATTGGCATTTCTGCTTGGGGTTTCCTTCACTCTGTTTATAACTTAGTGGTATAAAATTAGCAAAATGGCATAATTATACCACAATTTTAGAAAATATTACATGGTTTTCTGTGTCTTCATCTATAGGCTCATTCACTTTCATGAAGTAAATAAGGCTTTGACCCCATGGGAAGCTGGATTCTGGTTTATTAGCAGACAGATTTCTAAAAAGTTTTAGCTAATTGTTTTTGGAGTTTGGTCTGCCTTCTCTCATGTAAATAACATTTAAATGGAAGTTTTCTTGTCTGTAAAAGCCTACTCCTCAGATGTCACCTTTTAGATTAATGTCAGTGAATGCTGGTTAGTTATGAATCCAAGCACAGACACTGGGTGTCAAGGGCAAATGGCCCATGTATCTAGAGATTCTCAAACTCTTTGTGGTAGAAAAGCACATTGCTTTATTTCTTCATCTATAACAAATATGTACTTTCATAAAATATAAAATCATGTGCATGGCGATATTGCAGTAATAAAAATTTGCTATAAAATTTTAAAAATGCTTACTTCCAGTTTCTGTATTTTTTTTATAGCAGATGAAAAGCAAACAGTCCCATGGACCCCACTGGTGTACAGGCTACATTTTGCTCATAGGCATAAAGAAAAAGTGGGAAGAACATTTCTTCTTGGCCAAAACTTTTACAAATGAAAAACTTGCCTAGCATTCTGATACTTCTCTTTCTGGACCATTTGCTTCCTTCCTGTCAACTGTGTTCTTTCTCAAGCTCAGAAGGTCACTTTTTTCTTCCTAACCTCTACCCTCCAGTTGTGAAGAATTACGAAGGATAGTAGTAATCATGGACACTACTTATTATACATCTATTGTAAGGAGAGTCCTGTGTCACATGCTGGGATTGAAATAGTATGTATGAGTCAAAAATGGCTCTGCCTTTGTGGAATTTATGTGACAAAAAAGAAAATACTTGTACGTACGTATGTATGTATGTGAGTGCCTATATCCTTGTATGTGAACATGAGTGTAATGAATTTTTCACAATCTGATGAGGGTGGAGCATATTCCCATTTTATGAGTGGTAGAGCTTTGATTTCAGCCTAGTCTTACTGACTTTTAAAGCTCACACTTTTTTTTTGATTTCAGCCTAGTCTTACTGACTTTTGAAGCTCACTAAACTCTTTTATTTTGGAGAGTAGCCTAAATTATCCTCTTTATGTAAGACATGCCAAGCCAAGCTTTGTGTCAGCAGTTTGGAAAGCAACACCTGAGATGCCAATAACATATAGGGCTCCTCTTCTGCCTCTCTGGAAATATTTTCACTTGAAAGAAAAGGTACTTTTAAACATATTTAATGATGGTGTAAAACTAGTACAATTTTAGTTCATTTTGTAAAGTGGAATAAAATTTTACTGGGTGTAAGGCAAGGTGCTCTTGGCAAGGGTGGAAAGGTGCTTACAGCCTTTTGGTGTTTTTGCAGCTCTGCCAAGTTTCTTCAGCCTGACAAGTGAATTAGTTTTCCAACTCTCATATAAGGGTTCCTTTTCTGAGCTTTAACTTATTTTATAAATGACTGTGGACAGACTTGCCCGAGGGCACAGACATTTGTTAGCAGACCTGACTACCTGCTCCCACTGCCCTTTCCTTCCCTCCTCAAGTCTGCGCTCAAAGGCCACTTTTCCAGTGAGGCTTGGCCAGACTTTCTATTCTAACATGCAAGGTCCCTGCACTCCCCATCTTTCTCACTCTATTTATTTTGTCTCCCAGATCACTTACATGTCATTAACTCCAATTATGTAGTATGTTTGTTAATAACTAATGTTATCTGTCTTCTCCCCTCACTGAAATTTAAGCTATATTCCTTCCAAGGGCTGGATTTTTATCCCCTATTTTGTTCAGAGATGTAAGAACTCCAGGTATGCTGTATAAATGACTGCCATTGCTGGGCAGTTCATGGTGTCTCTACTTCTCCCATCCTACCCCTTGACTATATCAAAAGATCAAATATTTAGTTTAAATGAAACGGCTTTCTCTTATAACATGAGCTCTCCCCCATCTTTGTTTTTTGTTTCTGATTCTCTTTGTCTTCATTCATTATGACAAATGCATGATGGCTGTCAGAAGTAGTTTTAGGTACTGGGGATATGGAAGTGAAGAAGATAAATGAGTCTTCTGAATCATGGAGCTTAGGTTCTAGTTGAGGGAGACCAAGCAATAAAAAAATAACAAATAATTGAATAAAAGTAAATATAACTTATGATACTGACAGGGAATGAGCTTTAGACAGTTCAGGAAAGTCTTCTCTGAGCAAAGGATATGTGAGCTCAGCTCTTTCTACTTCCCTTTCCATATTTTCTGTTTTCTTTTTAGCTACACTTGTGACCCATCCATAGCATTCTGGGGGAATGAACCTGTTGTTGGAGAAACAAAGCTAACAGTAGCAGGCACTATCATCCCCAAGCCCTTATCATTATTATTACTGCTATACTGAAAAGAAGTGTTATGAACAATGACAGGGCAGATAAAGTTGATGAGGTATTTATGTTATATTAACTTATTTTTATAAACACTGCCACCAGTACTTCCTCCAGTTAAAAATTAAAATTTCCTTTCTATGTCTTGACCTCTTCAGTGATCAGGTAAAGAGCAAGAGGCTGGGGCTGTTATATGTAGAGTACTTTAAGCCTTTTTTATTCATCATATATGCAAAGATACACACTACTGGGAGACAGCTTCTATCGAAAGTATTTTTTGGAGTTAGCATATAAAGATGTCAGCATTATAGCACTACAAAGTTTGCATTTAATTGGCGGTATTGAGTAAATTGTGAGTTGCATGAATTTGCATTTTCTAATTCATTCTTTTTAAAATTCATTTTATAGCAGAATTATTTTGGGGGTTTTATAATGGATGAATTATTTAAAAATTAATAACATATTCTTTTCTTTGGAGAGATGAATTCTTCGATTCTTTGGCTGTAGGCCTTGCATTCTTTTGGACCACACAAGCTTCTAAAACCTTGATATTCAGGGCTTTGCACTATAAAATGTCACTGGAAATAAATAATGGAAAGCAGGATTTAAAAATCAGCTGTTTCCTTTAAAATTAGTTTGAATCATTGTATTTCAATAATATCAAATGAGTAATGGTTTAGTGTTTTGGAAGTCTTTCATACTAGAAGTTTTTTTTCAAAAAATGAATCAGTTAAATATAGTTTTTGTTAATTTTAGACTTTTAACATTTAATTTTCCTGAAATAACTTTAATTTTACAATTATACTGTATTTAATTCTGAAGATTTATGTAACACTAATACTTTTCAGAGTGAACATGTAATCTACTCTCTGATCTATACCAAAACAAAATTTCCATATTCTTGTAAAGATTAATACTGTGTTGTTATAATGTAAGCAATAGATTTAAAATTAACTCAAATTTGTCATTTATCTAAAAAAAAAAGAAAAACTCTGTCTAGGTATTTGGACCTTTTTTCTTCAAATAAATTTAGTTTAATCCCAAGATAAAAAATAAACCCTTGACGCTCTTTATATAAAGAAATTCTTGAGATTATAGTTACTTCACAAAGTTGAATGAAAAGTGATGTGGGGTGATTAACATTCTTTTTGATGTTTCGTTGATACATGAACGAGGAGGTGTGGGTGTTTTTCTTTCTGCTTGAAAAAAGGGAATAAGTAATATGTTCTAAGTTTGAATTGTGAGATAAAATAGAAAGTTTCCCTGGAATTATTGGTGCTTTTATATTTAATTTGTTTTCATTTATAATTATTCAGGAACAGCAAACAACTACATTCTTAATTGCTTAAACTTCGTGTATTCTGGTGACCCCTCTCTCGGATGTGAGGGTGGGCTGTGAGCCAGTGAATTCCTACCAGTCTTTGAAGTTATGAATTGGGGGTGAGGGTGGGAGGAGAGTTATCTTAGAGTGAGCAAATAAACAGCCTATTCAAAATTAATGAATGTAAAATTCTATGTTTTTTTCTACCAGAGTAATTCTTTTATCTTGGCAATAAAATACTGTTTTCTTAAATTTGCTCAAAAATTAATGAATTTCCAGACTACATGTTAAGATACTAGAATAACTGATAGATTGCAGAAGCTAAAATATGATGTTTTGCTTATCAGTTTCTGTTTGGAGATGCATAGTAATTGTGGAATCACACTGAACTGCCGAATCTATTATTCTTATATAGCAGAGATTTCTTCTTTCAAGAGTGCAAAGCCCCACATTGTCTTTGAGGTTCTGGATACTGTAGGTCTGAGGGTTGGAAGGGCTCTTCGGGATCATATAATGCCCACTTCTTGTTTTATAGCATTCCTGAGATAAGGCTGTCTATTGTAACTCTGCTTGACTTTTGACAGGAGTGGAAAGCTCCTGTTTTATCATACAACACATTCCACACTTTGCACTTTGCACTTGGCTCTTTTTAAAAGACCTTTCTTATGTTAAACTTCAATCTACCTCTCTGTTGTCTTTATAACATTTTGGAATAGCACAGAACAAGCCAAATCTTTCTTCTATGTGGAAGCCTTTTAATTTGATGGGAGGTCTCATTTAACTTTCACAAATGTACTTATAAAAGATCAGCCAAAGAGGGGGCTAAAACTTCCAGTGGTAACTTGTATGAGCAGTAAGTACATCCCAAAGTAAGCATGAGGTGAGAGTCTCTGCTGTCAGCCTCTGTTGTCTCAGTTCCCGTGTGCTCATGGCTGTAAGTCTGTGTGTAAGGTAAGAATGTTGCATGGTACACTGTCTCTAACATACTCCCGATATTTCATCTGGTGCTCAGCCAAAAATACAATGAATGTTGTGTTCCAGTCCTGGATTAAAAAAACAGGCAGCACTGGCCTTCTTGGGAAGTATCCTGTAGCCTGTATTTTTGTGTTTGAAATAGCAAAATGTTTCTTCTTGTCTTTTCCAATTTCTCCTTCCTTTCTCCCTCCCTCCCTCCCTCCCTTCCTTCCTTTCCATTTTTTAGATAGAGTGTCACTATGTCACCCTCTGCAAAATGCTGTAGCATCACAGCTCACAGCAACCTCAAACTCTTGGGCTCAAATGATTCTCTTGTCTCAGCCTCCCAAGCTGCTGGGACTACAGGCACGCGCCACAACACCAGGCTATTTTTTGGTTGCAGTTGTCATTGTTCTTTAGCACGCCCAGGCCAGGCCCGAAACCACCAGCCTCAGTGTATGCAGCCGATGCCCTACCCACTGAGCTACGGGCACCGAGCACTGTCTTTTCCAATTTAAATAAACTCAAATTAGTTCCACTCACTAATTAATAAGACATATTTCCATTTTTTTAACCTTTCTGGTTACTATCATGTGGTGGCTGTTCTCTAGTTGATTAATGATCATCTCTTAAAATTTGGCAAAATACTCTGTCTTATGGCCACTTTGGCTTGGAATATAATTATTACTTTCTGTGTTCTGACACTGTACTTCTGTTAACATAGCCAAAGTTGGCAATGATATTTTCAGCAGACTCATCACATGGTTGACCCGTTAAAGCCTGAGGGCAACTAAGCCTGCCCTGCTGAGTCTTGAGTAGCTGGTGGTCAGTTAGCTATGTGTTCTATTAGTAGGGATAACCTGGCCTTCCCATCTTCTAAGGAAATTAGACTCTTATTCTGAACAGCTTCTTGGTGGTCTTCAGTTGGTCTTCAGAGATGTCATGTGCAAAGGGAATCATTAGATATTTAAGTTTGAAAAAAAGAAATTAGACTTTTAGAAGCAAAACAAAGAAATCATATTTATGTAAACATCTTTGAAGTATAACACACATAAAGGGAAGAATACAAGTAAGTGTAAGGTCAAGAAATAGAACATTGCTCCAGAAGCCCTTTATGTTCCTTCCCACTCATTGCCTTCCCCTTCCCAGAGAGGAAGCGCTCCCCTGACTTCTCTGCTCTGAATGAAGTATGCCTGTTTTACATTTATTATGCATTTAATCATAAGATATGTAGGCCTTTTTTGTATTTGGTTCTTTTTACACAATGTAATGCTGTGAGAGTCACCCATGTTATTGCATGAACTTGTAGTTTATTCATTCTTGTTCTATCCGTTCTACTGAATGAATATTTGAGCTATTTCCAGATTTATAGATATTTGGAATAATTCTGCTATGAATATTCTAGTACATGTTTTTTGGTAATTCTGTGTACTCTTTTTTTTAGATATATACATAGGAGTGGAATTGCTGATTTATGTGGGATGATAATGTTAACTTTATGGCATGTTTATGTTCAGATACAGCCAGTGTTCTAATGTGATCATACATATTTACACATTCACTATCAGCGTGTTAAAATTCTGGCTTGGTGTAGTGGCTCACACCTATAATCCTGGGACTTTGGTAGGCCAAAGTGGGAAGATCACTTTTTTATTACAGTCTATGTGTGTGTATGTATAAATATGTAGAAAAATCAGAGTAAATTTGCTAATTGTGTTATTCAGGTGATTTGTAATGTCCTGATATTTTTGTTTCCTAATAAAAGTCTCTTAGTTTGTGTTTTTATTTTATTTTTTTATGATCTATCCATTTTGACAATATTTTTAATGCAGTTGTGTTCTTAGGTCCATATAGATTTAGAATAATTTTCTTTATTCCTATTGTATCATCATGAATTGTCCCACTTTATCTTCATTAATTCTTCTTTCCTTAATGTCTCTTTTGTCCGCTATTAGCAGGCCATCCATACCAACTTTCTTTTGATAGGGTCATAGATTTTTAGATTTGGGAGTGAATTTCTATATGGATTTATTCACCCTCATTTAATAAATAACTGGAAATCAACTGTTATTGGACTCGTCAGTATAAAAACCCTTGGTTCTATTTTAATTATATAGTCGATTAAAATGGCCTCAGCCCATGTTCCTCTCCTAAGCTTTTCTCCTGAAATTTGTATGTGGTTGATCTATTCTGGGAAGGTGAAGGCATGTTCTGAAGCCAGGTAGGGCTGGCTTATAGTGAGCTCTATATTCATTACTTCCTTCTCCGACTGGTTCTTTTTTCTCAGGTGTCGGAGCTGCCCTGCTAGGGTTTGCGTGGGTGTGGTTATTCCAGAACTCTCCTTTTCCCCTATTCTGCTCTCTGGTTGGGACTCCTTCTTTCTGTCTCCTTCAGTCTCCAGATATGCTCTATCACTTTCTCCTTCCAAGGTTCATTGTGGAGCAGCTGATTTTCTTTTGGTTTTGAATAGCTGGGACAATGACTCCAGAGAATCATGGTAAAAGTTACTTACATTTTCTATGCATGTATATTTTTAGAATTATCTGATTTTTGATGCCTCAAACTCACTGGCTATTCTTAGCAGTAACATATTTCCCATTGTTTCCCAAACCATCAGTTCTTTGAAGATGAGGAATTATATTTTGAAAGTTTCTCTAAGTGTCTCACTTGTGAAGCACTGAACAGACACTTATGTGAAAACTTAAGTCATCTTTCCCTTGTGTCCTCTGCATTTTGACATTGGTGTGATGATGCTTTGTGGAGAAGGCCATGGGGTCTCCAGGCTCACTAATGATACAGCACCTGAGGCCCAGAGTAATGGCAACTTTCCTGGGTCCATTTGCTTGTGTATGGATAAATGTAGACCTGATCCCCTGCCTGAGTCCTAGGAAATAGTGCTTTGTATTAAGGTATTTAATCAAAACATATTTTTTGTGTTTAATGAAACCCCACCTTGACTCTGGTACTTATTTAGCTTCTGACCTTGGATAAGTCAATTTACCTACTCATGCCTTGGTTTTCTCATCTGTAAAATGGGTTAACTACTTTACGAGGCTGTTTGAGGATAAATGAGTTTATTATATAAAACAAATAGTAAATGTAGTATTTGGCCTATAGTACACACTAAAACAAAATACAGTAGACCCTTCCATTGTTGACTGCTTCCCTACGTTGACCACCTCCTTAAGTCAACCTAATTTTTCATAGACCAGAGATGCACCCCATGTACGTATCGGTACAGTAGGCCTAGTTCCTTATGCAGATCACCTCCCTTGGGTGGTCAACTGAAAGAGGTTCTAATGTATTTGCTGTTTATGATGATACTGAAAATAATAAAATCGCACTTTGCAGTTACATGCCACCATTTAATGTGACATTAAATTCTATAAAGAAAATTCTGTTTTTCTATTAACTTCCACCTCATGGTAGTTCTTATGTTCTAGTAAAACGACTAAGTCGCTGAGAAACCAGTTGCCTTGCTGAGTGCTGTAGTTGCCACTGCTAATTAAATGCAGCCCTTATCCTACCACTGGATTCTCTTTCACAGTACTCTTCTCACTCTGGGATCTTGCCGCGCTTGCAGGCTATCCTTTTTCTTTCTGGGACCATAGGCATTTTTCATAGAGTCACAGCATTTCAGTATGTGGCTTGCCAGTCTAGTGCTTTAGATATTGCAGATGGAAATGTATTACTCTTCAACACTTCTGTTAATATACATTTTGAAAGGTGTAGGGTCAAATTTCATGTCATCTACCATAGTGAAGGTTATTTATTGCTGCTAATTTCAATGCCTGTTTGGAATAAATTTTACATTTCATCATTTAAAACTCCCATGTCTTCTTCCTATAATGCATATGTTTTTTAGTTTCCTTTTCCAATTCATCCTTTTAGATTAGTTTACTTTAGTTTTAAAATGTCAGTATCATTTAACTGTGTGTCATTAAAAAAAAACAGATATGATATTGTCAGAAGTAGAGAAAACATAATGTTTAATATGTTACCTTTCAGTACTTTAATGATCCTACCAGTATAAGTAGTAAGACTTACTGACAGCAAAATAAGCACACATACCAGAGGTATTTTCAAAAAAATTTTAAAACTTATGTGTATTATAGACATTTGTGCAATATAAAAGTAAATTAAATGTCATAATTATAAAAAAAGTTTTCAAGTGATTAATTGTATGAACCAACACCCATATGTGAGTATGTTTTCATGTTTGATCAGTTTTATTTCTGATGGCAGTAAACCCAAGTAAATGAAATGCAAAATATTCACTGCAATATAATGGTCAAAATTTTTACATGCAGAAAAGAGTCAGGGTAGGTTTATAGTCTTATGATGGCTGTAAGCTGCTAGTATTGTATGTATATTCTTAAAGTGATCTATAGCACCATGGCCAAAATACCCTGAGGGCAGAGTAACAGTAAGTACTGTGTTTAGTGATTTCTATTATTTTGTTTCTTGGATTTATATAATATTAGCCCTGAGACTGATTCATATGTCCTGTTTTTGTTGAGGGTTAGCTGTGTGTCTGCTTCTTTGTTCTTTGGAGTATGTAAAGTGACAATATCAAAGTGGAATAGGGATTTCAAATTCTGACACTATGTCTTTCACTTAAAATATTTTTGGCAAATATATGATTCTAAAATGTATCCTTTTTTTTTTCTAACTTAGCTCTGAATCAAATTAGAGAAAAATGTCTTGATTTGAACTCCTGTGTGTTGTTTTCCACAGTGTCTTATATCCTCACCAGCGTGTGCAAGGGAGGAGTGTAAGTCACTTAACAACCCATCTTGCTTCTAAGAAACCACTGATCACATCGTATCTCCTATTTTTTTAATTTCTCTATTTTAAATGAGATCTCTGCTTTTCTTCTCTCTGTGTTTCTACCTCTAGACAGGAAGAGAGATGTGCTTATCCTGCAGTTGTTAGGGGTAATTGTTTATCTCAGTCTTAGATGATAAAATCTGCTTTTATAAACCGAGTATGAGAAAAAAGCATACAACTTAATAGATGTCTGTTTAAAGTACAAATATAAAAAAAGAAAACTCTTTGGAAGACATTACTTTTTATAAGCACAGTTAAAATCACCAGATTTCATCTTATAGAACTCTAACATTAAAAACCAACTCAATGGAAGCTGATAGAAATTAATTAAATCAAACTCATTTCATCAGCAGGCTACTTTTACAAGTAAAACATAGTAGTCTATGTTTTAGTCAGAAGTCCTATGTTGATTTGGAGAAATGTGTTGCTCATGGCTATAGTGAAAAGATTCTATTTCCTATGATTGATGGGAGAGCTCTATATAGTCCCACGTCCATTATCTAATGTTTTGTATTCCCTTGGATTCTTTTATCGAAATCTAGCCTCTTGTACTTAGCTCATCTTTTAGAGTGCAATTACTTTGAGTTGGTAAAGGACTGGTTAAAGAAATTGGGTGATGAATGTTCTTTGCTTTTCTTACTCGATTATACTTTCTTTTTGGGGGGTACAGAGTCTCCTGCTGTCACCTTGGGTAGAGTGCCGTGCATTACAGCTCACAGCAACCTTCAACTCTTGGGGCTTAAGCGATTCTCTTGCCTCAGCCTACCAAGTAGCTGGGACTATAGGTGCTCGCTACAATGCCCAGCTATTTTTCAGTTGTAGTTGTTATTGTTGTTTGATGTGCCTGGGCTGAATTTAAACCTGCCAGCTCTGGTGTATGTGGCTGGTGCCCTAGCCACTTGAGCTATAGGCGCTGAGCCCTGATTATACTTTCACTGCTTCTATCTTTGAGATTTCTAGCTGGGCAATAGAGTCAGGCATTTAAAGTTTCCTAGTAAATCATTAATGTTTCCACCTATAAACTTAATATTTTAGAGACAAATATAGCTCCTTTTATTTTACTTGAAATGACTCTTTAAGATACTCTACAGAAAACTTAATTTTGAAATGTTAAAGTCTAGGTAAGGAGAATTCTTTCAGATTTTTTTAAGCCTATCACTTTACCAAGTTATATTATTGGAAGACTGTGTACTTGGGCCACATTTTTGTAGCCCTTCAAATAGATGCCTTAAAAGAATTATTATTTAATAATGTGCCCTCACCTTTTATCAGGGGTCAGTTAAACAGAAGACTGTTTGCCAACCATTTATGATCAGAATTACAGTTGAATTCTGTGGGTTATGTTAGTTCTTACCCTTGATAAAGATTCATGTGGTAAATGCTTAGAGCTTTATCTTAGAAGAATTTCCATCATTTTTTTATGAATGGGGATCTGTTCTTTTATTGGATATTGAGTGCTTCATAGTTCAAAAATTTCCCACTTGGAGGGACTTTCTAAGAATCCCAGAACAAACTGATAAATTATAGCTTAGGTATTCTGATAAAATCCTTACTGATGTTCTTCATTCACTGGTTCATGTTCTTGTTCCATTATTATAATGACATACTTCCATATCTTCCCATGAAATATGAAATACATAAATAACCAAATGAGCTAAATTGTTCAATTCTAAATTCCAGTATCAGAGTAAGCAGTTTTTTAGAGACAGTAGTTGAAAACCTCTTAAATTATTACCCTAATTCAGTGAACTTTCTGCAGACGAGTATTTACCATCATGCTACAGGAAACAGAAACCAAAGCTGGAGCTCTTGCCATGTATGTCATTGCAAATCTTAGAGTTGGGGATGCATGGAGATTTTAAAAAGGTAAAGAGGTAGCGGTCATCACATTCCATTCATATGCGTCAATGTGATAGCTATTATTATCACAGATTCCTGCCTGTTGGGTGTTTTTCCTACAGCTATGGAATCTTAGTTTGGACTTCTCTTCTTTTTAACAGAAAATGCCTTCAAGAAAATCTTTCTTTTCCAGAATATTCTTGGCATTATCCTGCAACCTAAGTTGCAGGTTATATATTAAAAAAAAAAAATCCCTTGAATATATTTTTCAAGTTGCTAGGACAATTTATTTTTTCATTGTAATTTATCTTCCAGGAAAACTGATGAAATATGTTTACTTTGAGTCATTGATTTAAGTCATACAGGATAAAAATGCTAAATATTTATCCAAATAAATAGATAACATTTGTTTGGGGGGTGTTTAAGCATGTTATTACTAGAGCATATTTTTGAAGAGTCAGTTTTTTTCCCTTAAATGTATTTTTCTTTAATAGATTGAGTCATGAAACTTGTTTGTTCCACCATAGGATCCTAGTTACTGGGTGAAGATTCATCACTTGGAATACACAGATGGAGGAATCCTGGATCCAGATGACGTCTTGGCAGATGTTGTTGAAGACAAAGATAAGGTAGATAACTCTAAAAAATGTTCCTCTTTGTCTTCTGCAGAGCTTCTTGTTTTCAAGAGACCAAAATCCTTAACAAACTCATGTATCCATCACTATTAAAAGATGCCATCTGCTCAGGTTTCACATGGATGATCCATAAATCAAAGTTCTTTATCAGATGTTCGGAAAAACTTTGTCAAGGTTTGGGAATATGTTTGTGGCGGCCTAATTAGCAGCCACTTCATTCTCAAGAGTTCCTGGAAATGTCTTAATCAGTTAGTGTCAGACACCGAGGCCATTGGACTATCATTGACTTTGCTGGCTTCAGAGTTTATTCCTAGTCCTTCATAAATATTCCACTTTAATGCTTGATGTTTGCATGTATTTCCAAGTAGAGAATACAATGGGGAGGAAAGTCCCATGAATAACTGTGGCGAAAATTTTGCTTAAAGTAGCTGGCAAACAACTATGTCAAGTGATAGTCTTGTGTTCATTGCTAAAGAAAAAAGCACTAAATTGAATATTCCAAACAGTTTGAACATGTTCTTCCACCTACCTGGGCATAATCCTATTGCAAATATCTTCTTTTAATGGGATTTTTCTTCTGATACTAAACTGAGAAAGGTGTAAAAGTAAACTATCCCACTGTAAAACACTGGATTATTGCTGCTAAGACACATTCCTCTTATGAATGGCTAATGTGTCCTCCAAAGACAAATTGCAGCTCTCTGGGAGAGATCCTGGCTTCTAAAATTTCTTCCACAATTCTCCTTACATCCTTAGCTCTGTTTGTGGTAAGCTAATTTATACTTGTACACATGTTTCTCTGTATTATTTTTCTATAATCTCAGGTTTGTGTTTGTGTTTGTATATACATTTGTATGTTTTAACTAACTGGACTGGAATATAAATAATAGATTTATTGAACTCAGGTAAAATTTGCATTTTTCTTTTTCCATGAGATGTTTTCAGACTGCTCGAATTTACATTAATTTTTGCAGGCATTCCATACATTCACTTTCATATTTTATTTGGAAACTCAAACCTAGTGTATTTTGGCCATATAGTTAGCCATTTCATAAAGACTTATCTCCCTCACTAGATGATCAGTTTCTAGAGGACATGGACTAAAAACGCTTATTTTTGTGTATTCCTTGTGTAGTAGTATCTTGTACAACATTGTATAAAAACTTGATTCTCAAAGAACGTTTACTTTATTAGTGGAAAAGAAAGCATTCTTCCCTATAAGTTGCCTCTTTTATAGAATGCATACTTCCTATTTATTTAGTTGATCTCATGATAAATAATATTATTGGCCTTGAGAACTCTATGGGAGGGATTTCACTTGTTTTTCCCTGTTTCACTTTCTGCTTCCCTAGGACCATCTTCGTCCTTTGAAATATTCTAGATATTGGAGTTGTTTGCTAATGAAGAAGGCAGTTCATGTCTCAAATTTCACTGATGTCTAGTGTATTAAAATGAAAAGCTGAAAACTGGCAAGTTTAAGAAGGACCAGAAGAAAATGTCTCACCCCAGCCTCATCTAAGACCTCATTACTGGAAGGATGGTTCCATGAATAGTGCCTAGGGAAATAATTTTTCCTACAGAGCTCTTCTTTTTAGGGTATTCTTTTTAACTATCTCGGCAATGTACTTTATAATCATAATCCATTTACTAGACACAGAAACAGCTTTATTATATGTAATCTCAGTTTTACTGGGACTCTACCACTATTGCTAAATAAAGTAAAAAAGTGAGATAATCAGTTAAAATGCTAGCAGAGAGTTAGTTCTGTTTGGGTCCAGCTTTAAGTATTCTCTTAATGCACTTAAATGCTTCTACATGAAGCCTAATTGGCATTGTTCTGCAGAGTTGATGTGAATTTACCCTTCTGATGTTGCCTGAAAAAAAAATCATACTGCCATTTCTTCTTTTTAAAAATAAGTGAAAAAGAGCATTACTTATTTTTTCTGACATTCCCTCTGCAATTTTAACATTTCCTTATAGTTCATATGTCTAGTGGGGAAAGAAGCTCTGCCAGACTTCATGTTACCTTACTTTTTGTCAGTTTAGATTAAGAAGTAACTATAAATGATGGTGTGTGGACGTTTAATGAAATATCAAACTCACCCCAGATCCTTTGAGGCAGCATTGAGCTTAGATAACAGTTCACCTCTTTGCAAATTGGCTGCCTAATAATCTTTTGCATATTAGAATAGGGATAGCCAGCAAGTCCACAGAGGCATGGATGGATGCTTATAATCATTGTGCTAATGCCAAAACAAGTCCTTAGGAAAGACTTTTATGACAGATGAGAAATGGTACTAGGAATTGTTGATAGCCAAACTGCAAAGAATGAATCGGGGGGAAAAAAAAAAACAAAAAAAGAAACTTTGAATCAGAAAGAAGAGTAAACTGAAGCCATTTAGTAGGCAGACAAGAAATCCAGCACACTTCAGTAAAGGCTAGAATTAGAGGTTAAATGATATTCTACTTACAATTAGAGAAGGGTCTAATGGAATTTAGTCAGTTTTCTATAGAAATGGCTCTGACTTACAAAGCTTCTGATACTTGAAGTGAAGTAGTTTGTCTTCAGTCTTTTAGTCTTACTTACTTATTTATTTATTTTGAAACAGTGTCTTTCTCTGTTGCCTGAGCTGGAGTGCAGTGGCATCATCAGAGTTCACTGCAACCTCAAACTCCTGGGCTCAAGTAATCCTCCTGCCTCACCTTCCTGAGTAATTGGAGTATACCACCACGTCCAGCTAATTTTTCTATTTTTTTTGTAAAGATGAGGGTCTTGCTATGTTGCTCACACTGGTCTTGCTATGTTGCTTACTCCTGGGTACTTCTTGGCCTCTGAAAGTGCTAAGATTATAGGCACGCGCCACCAAGCCTGGCTAGTCTCACTTCTGTTATTTCTTTGGCCAGCATAGCGCTTGGTGCATAAAGGGTATCTCTTTGGGAGTTTTATTTTTTATTTTTTAACTTGACTTTCCATTTGAGCCCCGTGCAGAGGGAATAAGTTTTACTATATTACATTATTTCTATCCTATAGTTTATCAAAACGTTATTGGAACACCTTTGGAATTTTGCATCTTATGATAACTATAGTATTTGTAGAAAATGTTGTGCTAAAATCTTAGTAATTATCTAGTGATGACAATTCATCTCAAGATTCTTCAGTTTTATTTATCAATCTGATAATTCATGTTCTTTGGAATAAATATCTAAGAATTATAGCTTTATGCTAATGTCTCTTTTCTGGCTGCCAAAGACTACTGATTGTATTCACCCAAGAACTACGAATTTGCATTTCGCTGAGCACTTACCATTGGGTGGTCCAGAATGGCTTTGACGCTTATGTATTTTCTATTTTATTTCGAGAAGTCTTGCAGACAGGAGCTATTTTTATACATATTTTTAATTTCTAGAGTAGCCACAGAAATTGTGAGTAATGTGTGCAAAATCATATATAGGTGGTAAGTGGCAGATTCAGCCTCTAGAACCTAGAATTTAAATTTTCTTACTTTATTTGATTCTTCTATAATGTTCCATGGAGTGAGCATATTGAGTGTTTGCATCTATAATGAAAATTGATCAGTCATAAATAAACGTGAATTTTGTTTTTACATGGCTACCACCATTGCTAAGAAAAGACAGGCAGTGGAATTGTTGATAGCCAATCTGCAACTGTGGAGTGTAACATAATAAATTCAGAATTAGTATGTCAGGCGTATTTAGTTCACTTCAACTGTCTTTGTTTATAACCTGCATCTGTCAATTTCACCTTTTTCGTTTTCTGCATCCCCTTACCCAGGTCTCAGATTACTCAAGTCAGATACAGTTTAATTCCAACTGGACCCTGTAGACTGGAGTCCAACCACTTTATGCAGTGTCAAAGAAAAATAAATTCTGTATTCCAATAGCTACTTTTCAGAGGGAAAAGTAGCACAAAGCATGTGCACAAATTATAGACTTTTCTTTAGTATGCAGAATAATGAGCTCCCCAAAGCGTCTTTTCCCTATTCTCTAGAACCTGTGAACATCTAATGTAACCTAGCAAAAGGGTCTTTGTAGATATGATTAACTTAAGGTTCTTAACATGAGATTCCTCTAGATTATCTGGATGGGCCCAGTGTAATCACAGGGTCCTCCTAAGTGAAAGAGGAAGGCAGGAGAGTCAATATTGGAGGGATATGATGTGAGAAAGACTCAGCTGACCAGTATTGGCTTTGAAGATGGAGGGTACCACTGGACAAAGTGTGCAGGTGACCTCTAAAAGGTGGAAAAGGCAAATGCAGGGATTCTCCCCTAGAGCCTCCAGTAAGAACACAACCCTGCTGATATCTTGATTTTGGCCCAGTGACAACTAGTTTGGATTTCTCACCTCGAAAAGTGTAAGATAATAAATTTGTGATGTGCTAAGCCACTACGTTTGTGGTACATTGATACAGCAACAATAGGATACTAATACACTGCTCTTATCCTGTTTTAAACTTTGAAGGTGATGTTAGTCTTCTCAGGTTTCACAGTAACTGGGCTTTTAAGATCCTGCAGGATAAGAGAAGTGCCTGGAACTTCAGATCAGTTGGTTGCCCTTTGTATTCCTTCCAAACTCCATCACAAATTAATTTTCAGTTCATTGAATGAACCTTAACTCTTTGGGGCTTGACCATTAAATATCTCAGCAGTTACACCACTGTCTTTCATTGTGTAGAAATCATTTAAAAGACACAGTCAAAATGTCTTCATTCACCTTTCAGTTTCTCATTTCAGGATGTGAAGGACCTCCGTCTAAACAGTAACACTAAGCCACTGCCGAGCTTAATGTCAACTCACTGATATTTTTAATTGAATGAGAGAATCTCTCAGTATTAAGCTTTTGAAATGATTGTTTTCCTTTTTATTTTTATTTTTTGGCTTATTTGGAGAAGAAAATTGCAATGCAATAATTAAATACAGCAATATGTAACTTCTGTTTTATAAATTGGATTACTGCTATGGTATTAAAGTAAAATTATACTATGTAGTAAAGTAACATGTCTCTGTCTATGAGCTTTACCTCTCACAGGGGCTCAGTTTGGAGAGATGCCAGTGGCTCTCTTGGGCTCCACTGAAGGGCAAGTTGACCCCTGGATCCCGTGAGATACCTGGTGCTGAAGTATTACAATTAAGTTCTGTTTTATCTCCCGTTAGTTATATGTCCTGGGGCAAGTTTCCTCATCTCTATTAGCCTCAATTTCACTATTCATAAAATAGATATAAGGTTAGTTTTTATCTTACAGGGTGAGTATGGAAAAATTACATAGGTAAATAATATTGAGTTTTAAGTGTAGTATGTGATATACTAAGAACTCAAATGTCAGCTGTTACAGTAATATTCTGGTAGAGTTATTACTATATTTTTAACCTATGTGTTTTTATTTAACTTTTAGGTGTTTTTAATTTAAGTATTAAAACATCAAAGCCTTTAACTGTTTTTAATACACCTTATTAAATTTGTTTAAAAGTTATTAAATTGTTAAAATACTTTTATGAGAAGATACTTGACTATGACAAAACACTGGGATTAATACAGTATTTGAAAAATGAAAAATACTAGTATGATTAAATTTAAAATGAAAATCCTTTTATTAGAACATATTGTTTGATAATATAAGCAGCATTCAGGGATCTAATATGGTTTTACAGTGGAGACGAGTTTGCACAATGAATGAACTGGTGACCTAAAACCACTGCAGCCTTTAGCCTGCTGGTTTCCTGAGCACGCTCTGTTGCCCTCTAGTGGAGTCCACAGTTACCTGGGAACCAGCTCGGAGAAGCAGCTTTCTGAATGTACAGTATTTGGTTCTGCGTCATTTAAAAATCATTTTTACCATATTTTTGGTGTAATCCAAAGACTCAGACATGAATATTAAAGCCTGAGTTTACATGTAGTTTCATGTGCTTTTGTGAGTCCTCAAAGAAAGGCTAAAGGGAATTCTCTTTATTTATAAAACTCCTCTTTTATTTATTAATTTTTTTTTTCAAATTTAGGCTTCCTCTCATCTTCCTATTCACTGGTTGAAGGATTAATGGTTGGTTGTAATGAAGCATGTAACTTTTAAAATCTATAGTTAAACAATTTATGAGGTATATTGTATTTTGGGGGAGAAGGCAAATTCTAAATTAAGTTAGACCACTGAGAAAAGAGCAGAGGTTTATTTCATTTTCTGAGCTCTCCTCTTGTCATTAAGACTTAAATGACGAGGAAAGGCACCTATTTTAAAGGTTTTTTTAAAAAATAAAATTAGGATATGGTGTTTTTATTTATTTTTTTCTTCTTAAAGTTTTACTTCAGTTCACAGATGTTGATGTTCTAACAGCACATAGATGTTTGGAGAATGTCTCAGGAATAAACTCAAAAGTCCCTAAAAAAAAAAAAAAAAAAAGGATTGCCTTGGCCAAGAAATTTCAACTCAAGCTTTCCAGAATCACTCTCTGCTTATAGAATTGCAAAATTATAGAATCATGTAGCTTATCCTCATCATCTTGCAATGGAGGGAAATGTCCGACCCGGGAAGTGTCGCCAGGACTCTATGACTACATCAAATTTCTTTCCTCAGTCATTGCCTGCACCTCCTTCCCTGGGTCCTGACTACGTCCATGTAGATCCAAACTACTTGTTTTCAAGGTGGCTTCCACCATTCAACTTTCTTATTTTTGTCAGTAACAGCACCTCCTCCCAATCTTTCAGGCTTGGTGCATCTTAGAAGGGGACAGGTGAAACTTACTAAATGCAGAATATAAATGTCCTAACACAAAAACTCAGAAAATGCCATGAAGGCTATGTTAACCAGTTTGATGAAAATATTTCAGATTGTATATGAAACCAGAGCATTGTACCCCATGATTGCATTAATGTTCACAACTATGATTTAATAAAAAATATATAAAATTTAACAAAACCATTTATTCATTCCTTTATCCTGTTCCATTTCCTCTCTGAATTCCATAGCTAACTAATTTAAATCCATAGTATTTGAGGCAGGGGTTGCTGTAATTGCTAAGGGATTGATGATCTTGCCTTTTAGTCTCCCCCTCACTTCTCCACTGTTCTCACCATGAGTGCAGGCAGAGTGTTAAGAGCTTGTGTTCTGGTGGGCAAAGCCAGTTCATTTTGGGGCTGTTAGCTGCGTGGCTTTGAACAAGTTATTTTTACCTCTTTGTGCCTGAGGTTCTTCGTGGATAAATGGAGCTAAAAATAGTATTAGTTTTATAAATTAATACATGTAAAATGTTTGCACGTATTAACTGGCCTATGGTAAGTCATGAACAAGTGTTAGGTGCTATTATAATTAACATGCTACTGTTAATAATGCAGATTACATTATTCCAAAAGTCATGGTTAAATAATGCTATTCTGTCTAGATATACTGAATCAAATCTAAACCTCATAGCTATACATTACATGAGGAGGCCTCAGAATGCCTCAAAACTACCTTATTCAAATTCAGTCTTCATAAACCTCAGTGCTAATGAAGTGCTATATTATTTTCTTACGTATCATGTACTTTCTTGCACCATAGCTTTTTTCTTTACTGTTATACTGGTCGGTGTGTTCTTTCCGCCATTCCCTGCCTACCTAGGACTCAGTTATTGTTGAATTTTAGCTCCATGAGGAAAGCATCTTTGTTTTTTTCACTGCTGTATTCTCAGCCACTCTGACCTCCAGTTTTCCACTGGTGAAATGGGAATGGTAAGTGATTTCTTTCTCACGGTGTCATTGGGAAGGCTGAGAAGGTATGCGTGAAGGTGCAACAGAAATTGTAAAGCATGATACACATGTAAAGGATGTGTTTATTCCTGCTGCTTAATTCTTATTGATCTTTTAAGAACCAGGTCTAACTTATTTTTTCCCCTAGTTGATATTTGCAGATCCTCCCAATCTGAAATGAATTCTCTGTGCTCATAAATGGTTTAGAAATGATTAAGTGATCTTTTTTCTTTTTCAAATGTTATTGGCCAGTAATAATTATCACTTATCATCATGAAAGATTTTTTTTTTTTTTGGCCAGGGCTGGGTTTGAACCTGCTACCTCTGGCGTATGGGGCCGGCACCCTACTCCTTTGAGCCACAGGTGCCACCCCATCATGAAAGATTTTTTTAAGAATTTTATTATGTTTAGCATTTTTTTTTTTTTTGAGACAGAGCCTCAAGCTGTCACCCTGGGTAGAGTGCGGTGGCATCACAGCTCACAGCAACCTCCAATTCCTGGACTCAAGCGAGTCTCCTGCCTCTGCCTCCCAAGTAGCTGGGACTACAGGCGCCCACCACAACTCCTGGCCATATTTTGGTTGCAGCCGTCATTGTTTGGCAGACCCGGGCTGGATTCGAACCCGCCAGCTCAGGTGTACGTGGCTGGCGCCTTAGCCACTTGAGCCACAGGAGCCGATCCCTGTTTAGCATTTTTTTAAAATCCAGAGAGACAGAAGGTTTAACTTCTCACATCTTAGTAATGTCTCCTCAAATGTTATGAATGCTCTTCTAGAACTGGGATGGACTTGCCACCTGTGGTTTGGTATTTAATAAACATGTTTGATTTTAGTCAGTGATTGAGCAGAAACTAGAACTGAAAATTTTGAATTGTCTCCTTTTTTCTTTTACCAAAGTATGCTGTCTCTTCTAAATATTTTATTAGGAAGCAGCTTGTGGGCATGTTTCAACCCCCAAGGAGCACTTTGGAGTCAATACCTTTGTGACCGTATAATGGCAAAGACAAATGGTTTGGAGGTAGTAACTTAAACTACAGTCATCTCGATGATGGCACATCACACGTGTTCTCCTGGTGCCTCTTGCAGTTTAGCCCCTTGGCATTACAGTGTGTGTGTGTGTGTGTGTGTGTGTGTGTGTGTGAATGACAGAGAACCTGTGCACAGATGTCTGTGTGAGGAGGTGTGTATACTTGACCAGAATGTGCTTGCTTGGTGTGCATATCAGTGATGCAAAAGTTTCATCAGCAGTAACAAAGAAAAAAATTATCAAGCTTTATGGTGTTATTTATTTGGCTAAGCATTTGAGTGCAGTAAAGAGTAAACCATAAGAAGATGTGTGAGATATAAGTAAAATTTCAAGTCTGGTTGGAGGTAAAAAGCCAATAAAATTTGAGATTACAAGGATGCTTGACTTAGAGCTAAAAATGTAATTATTTAAGAAAGAATCAGTGAACATTTTCATCCTCACAGCATGTCTTTTGCCATATTATTAGACCTAGTTCTACCAATTTGCTCTTTCCCATTAGATTCTTTTGGAGACATTTATATAGACATATCTATGCCCTAGAGATATGGGACCATTATTATCGTTTTTACATACATCTGGTTTTTACTTATGTAACTTAAAATTGCAATCTCATTATAATACCTGAAATCACACCAAATGGAAAGCGACTTAAGCCATAAACCATCCTCTTTTAAAAATGCAAATGACTGCGAGTGCTAATTAGCCATCCCGTCAGTCACCAATACCTGTGTGTGTTGATTTAATCAGATTGCATTCCACTAATATTTAGCTGAAATCACCTTCACCGAAGCAATATTATAGAGTCTTATGTGGCAGAGCACTGGGAATTGGAAATTTGAATCCAGGCTTTTCTTATTTCTCTAACCTCTCTGAACCTCTGTTTTCTCATTAGTAAAATCAACTACCCTATTCCACCCGGCACTGAAATAGGAGGATCAAATGAAATGAAGTAATATATGGTAACACTTCAAACTATGGTGTACTAAGCAAATGCACCACTTTTGTTCTTGCTTCTTGGAGCAGCAGTCCTGAGGAATTTAAGCAAACAGTTCTACACAGTCCAGGCTGGGCTTGCCATGGTGTGAGGACACTGGGCACTGGGCGGGGGAGAGAGAACTGGGAGAGAGGTTTGGAAGAATGGGCATGGTTTTATGTCAAATGAACACTCTTCTTGCCTTCCAGTGAGGTGTTCAGTAAACAGACAGTGGTAAGGAGTACAGGACAAGGTAACTTAAAAGAGAACTGAATTTACTCTAAAAAATTGAAAGGGTAGCACAGCTTCCATTTTCAACCTAGTAAAGAAGGTGTCAACTGTAGTACAAGGACAATTGCCCAGAGCTCACCAACATTCTGGAACCTTGATAACCCCCTGTGCAAACACGTTTGCTACTCACCTTTTCTTAATGATTAGCAATAGGTTTTATAAAATGGGAGGCTTAGGGAGGGAAGGAGAGAGTGCCCTTCTCTGAAGATAGGAAGGGTCTCAAGAATAAGGTAGGATGTTTTGAAAAGAAAAGCAAGTGACTACATGAGCACCCATGATTTAAAGGTGGGGGAGGCCAATAACGAGGTCGTTAATATTGACAAATGATTCCTAAAGTTTAAACAAGCAGCCATTTAGTTACTTGATAGTTTCAAGAGATACTATCTAATCGGCAATTTAATGGGAGTAACCATACACTTGACTCTTTGTGTTTTTTACTATGCTGATTCTTTTATTTCCAAGAGCTCAAACTCTCTTTATATTATTAATTAGCCACATCACAAGTCAAACAGACCTTTCAGGTAGCTCTTGGAATCTAACTGATGCTTATAACACTTCCATGAGGTACTTGTCCAAATTCCATATAAATACCCTATATTTATAGAAAAAATTTTAGTGAATACGAATGTTGTCTTAAATTTATAGCTTTTAAATTATCATGCTTTAAAGTTCTCTAAGTATGTAATTTTAGGTTTAAAAAGGAAGTATACTTCTCCCATCATATGAATATAGAAGTTTACTTATATAATTGTGACAGGATTACTAGACGTGATATTTACTGCTTTAACTTTTTAAGTTCTCTTTTTAGCTTTCCTTCTTTTGATGTTGTGAACCAGTTTTGAAGGATCAAGAGACACTTCCCTAACCATAAAGAAGAAAGCCTCCTTGTGTAGACTTTTATCAGAGGAGTAAAAGAACATGAAATGTGTTCAGATATAATCTCTTTATTAATCTCAACAGCAAACACACATATTTATGTAATTCATAACTATAAACAGACCATAAAGCCTACAAAATAATGATTTGAAATTATTCTAATTAGCATAGTGATCTTAAATTATATTAAAGAATCTTGTAGTACCTAATTGATGATAAGGTTAGAACCTGATTTTCTAGACCAGTAGCTTATTATGGCCATTGTATACTAGTTTGAAATGAACCTAGTGTGATGGTAAAATGAGGTATAATAAGTAGCTCACCTGTTAGATGGACATTTTACAAAGTTCTCAGTTAACTTTAAAATGGAAGTACCTAATATTAGGCCTAAAGCACCTGAGACCACACTGAGAAGAGAAGGTTCAGAGGGAACCAGCTTACTAACCGCCCTCCAACATTTGAGTGATTATAGAAAACAAGGGATAAATTCATTCATTGTTGCTCTAAGAAGTTGGGCCAATGAAGTTTCAAGGAAGCATATTTCAGCTCAGTATAATGCATAGCTTGTCAGTGACCCACGTGCTGCTTTGTAATACTTTAACTTAGTTACCGAGAGAACATGGGTAGTGAGCATTGAGCAAACATTTGCTAGGAATTCCTCTTCGTTTCTGGGTTTGATTAGAGACCTCTAAAGGCCAACTATGAGATATACATTTTGGTCCAGAAATACAGGATTGGATTGTGTAGTCGATTGTAGTACGTTGTTGTTTGCTTTCCCAGCATCCATTGTTCCCTTTCCCTCTGTATTTTGTTCAGATACCTTCACTGTTAACATACAGCCCATGTGGTTAAGTCCATGACTACTCACCTCCAAGTGTGAGTCGGGCTGGTCCTCCATTAGTGACTTAGTTCTCTGTGACAGTTATTACTTTGGGAATGGTCATGTGATTCAATTTATGCCAAAGATGCTCAGAGGTTTGTTGAGTCCTTCTAGGAAAAAATTTTTTCTTCATTTGTGGGAGATGTTTCCTCTGAATTTGATTTTATTTTTTGAGGTTAACACCACCATAGCTATCTAGTTGGGAGCAAGAGAAGAGAGTCTGGTACAGGCAATCTCAAGAACATGGCATTGGAGCCAGTAGATTGACTCTCAAGTCTGTCCGAACTGGAGAGCTCTGATTATAGAAGCCACGTATTTCTTTATTTGAGCTCGCTTCAGTTCCATGTTTCTGTGGCCCACAAAATTTCCCAGTTATTATCCACTCTTACAGAAGTTTTAGTTTGATTGTTTTGGGGCTCCTCTTAATTCCCACCTCATTACGACATATTTTTTCTAATCCCTTTCAGTTCTATACGTCATTAATTTGAAAAGTTTTCTGATTTTTGTTCATGGTTCTTACAGGATCCTTAGCTCCTTCCTTTCCGAAGTTTTTGAATTGTTGGAGAAAGAACTAAGTCCCTTAAAATGTGTAGGGGCAAAATGTTTATTCCACTTGATCTTAGCCAAAAGGCTGAGAAGTAATAAAATGTATATTCAACTTGTTTGGTGTGTGTGGCTTAGACTTAATAGATGAGGTTAATTAAAAAATTTTCCATTTGGTGAGAAATATACCTTTTTTAATTTAAATTAGTCATTATTCATGATTATTGATTGCATTTTTCCTAGGAGAAATAATTAATGCTACTTAACTAATGGATTTGTTTATAATAAACTCTCATTATTTCATTTATTCATTCCAAAATTATATGTTGACAACCAACATTCTAGGAACTGGGAAATCAGAAAGGGTTCTGTTTTTAACCTTTTTAGATATTTAAAATGTAAGTAGGTAAGTCAGTGTGTGGTCTTACTAAGGAACACAGAGGCTGCTTTTCCCAAGGATGCATTTTTGATCTAGTTGTCCTAATTTTTGTTTTAACAACTTGGAAGAAACATTTGATCCTAACCTTGAAATGTCAGTTCTTCAACTAGATGCAATCTTATTTACATCAAGAAATTGGAGACTATATTTAAAGCGAACAAAGTAAAAAGAAGAAGGAGGAGAAACCTTAGGCAGTTTAAGAAGTTTCCCAGTACTCGGAAAGTTATTGACAAGATCCTATTTCACTCTAATGGCACTGACATGGTCATGTGGTTAACACTCTAGTTTCCCCTTAGTGGTGAAGAAGTTTTATAATTATCAGACATTTCCCAAGTTATCTCAAAAATAATGGAGTCCTTGACCTGACATAGGGTTCTTCTCTTCCTACTCTCTGCCTAAGCTTTAAAGAGATGTTTGGGTGTCCTTAGTATAAGAGGCAGCCCAGAGACTCCCAAGGAGCCCTCAGTCCTAGAAGGAGCAGATTGGGGATTTTTCCCATTCACTGAGGAAGTAGAAATGCTCATATCTTAGACACTGGAAACAATTTTGTGATATAGTCAATGCATTTCATATCCAAGTAATATAAAGGCAGTAGTCCTTTACATCATATTTAAATCATGATCATTCTTTTCTGAAATGACTACATGACAGCCAAATCAGAGTTCTTTGAATTAACTGTAGAACTTGCACATCTTTTCTAACAAGACAGAATATTTTGGTGTGTTTAGGAAGATTGATGGTTAAGAGAGTCCACAAGGATTTGTAAGAACACTGTGTAAGTGTTGGGGGTGGGGGAATGGATGTGATTGGTTAGAAAAATAGGTAATTTGTAGATTCAGTGTGCTGATGGCTTAAAAACTACTATGATGAATGTCAAAATAAAAAAAAATCCTAAGAATAATATGAATAAGAAGTGAAGGAAAAATGAAAAAATAATATTGACATTTCCTTAGGGAGACTCAATGTCAAAGGCATAAACACTCAAACTATTTAGATGTCACTTTCCCAAATGGAAACTTCTATTTCAGGAAGTTAAGTATTTAACTGCAATGATTGAACATAATAGATGAAATATTTTACACTTAACAGAGATTTCAATCTGAGATAATTCTTGTACTCATTTATATAATGCATCAAAATATGGAAAGCAGCTCTGGTTGGGCAAGTTAATTTTAAATTTAGTATCTTTTGTGTATATGTATACACAAACAGAAAATTTATCAAGTTGGACCGTTCTAAGAATATGTAGATTGAAAGCTTATATATTTCTTGCTACTGCTTAATTGGATACTTAAAATAAATATTTACATAAAAGTAGAATTTAAAAAAATCCTCCTAAAGTACTATTCTTGAAATCTACTGTTTGTTGGAAGTCAAAAGCTAAAACATGGGTAGGATATTTATTGAAATGAATACTTATAAGAGTCTGTTTACTCATGACTTTATTTTTTCAAAGGCAAAGATTTTCAAAGGCAAATATTAAGGTAAAAATTGAAAAAATTTTTTATAATCCAACTATAGTATCTGATGGTCTAATGATACCAAAAGTAAACATGAAAAAAATGGGATTTAGAAATTTTTTCCTAAATTTTAGTTATAATTTCAATGGAAAATTTAATTTTTGAGCAGTTAAAGTAATTATGTCTGCAATACTCTAAACACTATTTTAACAGTAGTATACTATATGAAATAAATAACAAAATGGACTTTTAAAAATTTGAAACTAAGGCTTAGAAACAGTATTTAGTGTTTGCCCATTGCCACAGAGCCAGTATGTGACTGTGCTGGGAATCAAACTCACATCTGTTTGTCTCTAAAGATGGAGTTCTTAACTTCTGTGCTTATACACAGAATTCATTTTTCCATCCCCATGGTACTTTTTTGGAACTTTGCTGAACTGTCTCTGTAATAGCTCAAGTATAAGGTGTTTGTACCATGAAGCTATAGCCTTTATGTCATTTATGTACAGAGAAATGAAATGCCTCCTATTAAAGAGATGGTGAGGGGAGGGGTTAGACTGGAGAGTCAGAGGAAGTGACAACTAATTTATTTCTGTTGCTTTATGCTCTTGTAAAAATACAAAAAAGGTTGTGAATTTCTTAACTTTTATGAAATGTTTTAATTTCTGTAGAGTTGCCATGCATTATTCAAGATTATAAAATGATTTGAATTTCAGGAGCAGACAGATTTTCTGATGAGGATTTCAAGCTGTGTAATTATGAAACCCATATAGGTTAAAAGTTCAGAACTCGTTAGCTTAATCATTAAAAAATAACCAATTTGTAAGCGTGGCATTTCATTTTAGAGGGGTACAGTTACAATATCATTTACTAAGGTCCTCCTGGACTCTGCCTCATGGCCTACCTCATACTGAGAATGTTCCCGACAACACACCACAGAGCTTATCCTATATTACTATATAATTTATAAAGAAAATTCATATTTTATGGTGGTAAATTGGATTCCATAATGCAAGACACATCTCTCGTAATTTCTTTAACAGTTTTCTTGGCTTCTTAAAAATTCAAGGAAGTTAATGAAAGAGTGCCAAATATCAGAAAGGATCATCGGAGCCTGTTACATGGTATCAGAGTGTACGTTTAGAAAATGAATTATAAAATTCCTTCAGCTATAACATAAATGCTTCAAAATAACTTATAAGGAAATTAATTAGTTTTTCTTTTTATTGTGGTGAAGTATACATTTAAAATCTTCCTTCGTAACCATTTTTAAATGATAGTTCAGTGGCATTAATCACATTCACATCATTGTACAAATATCACCACTCTCTCCAGATTTTCATTCTAAGAATATTTTTATTTTGAATAAAATAATGCAGATATTGTTGAGAACATGTTTAGATTCATAGAGATTCTTAGAACCTTGCAAGTTTGGACTTTTCAATAAATGTAAAGATGAACTTGGAAATTATAGCTCTTGTTACTTCAGGTAAAGCACATGGCCTCCGCTGATGCAGCTGAAACCTTTGTTCAGCTAATGAAGTCTTGTCTGAGTCACACATATTTTCCTTGGGATGAAAGGATATTGAGAGGGAAACTTCAGAGGTGATTAGAGATATCGTGATCATCAAACAGTTAAGGATAGGAAATAAAATGTGGTATTTATGAAATTTTGACTGGCACGAAGATTTTAATGCATATTATCTTGCTTTGCTAATCAAGGTGATTGAGACTCACTTGTCTGTTAAATAGAACTTGCTCTTGGCTTTTAGTTGTCAGAGATTTACATTTATCTTCTCTTCATTTGAACACTACGTAAAACGTCTCCTATGAATCTGGGGTGAGGGGCACTATTTTTTTTTTCCGTAGAGTACTACTGTTACACGTTTTGAATTTTTTTTTTCCCCTAATGCTTAGAGAATGATAGCAAAAAAGAATTTTTTATTGGTTCATTTCATGCTTGGTAAAATTCCAACTGTCAAAACATTATAAAATTTTGAACCTAGAGGCACATTTCATCACCAGAGTACTAATTACTACAGAGAACTGGAGTGAGTCATTATGTAGTAGTATTTATTAGAGCTGCCCAATTTTAATGTTTTTTGGACCAGAGACACTTAAATAAAAGGTTAAGCTGTTTTGGCACAAAAGAGGGAGGAAAAAGTGCAGAGTGCATGCAACACTGTCAAATATAGTTCAGGAAAGGTAGAATTAATTAAAAACTATGCACCCACTCTCACTAAGACTCAGCATCTTACTCTCGGGGGTTAGCATGGCAGATGTTACTTGTTTTATTTTCACCCTGTCTGGTATTGCATACTTGTTACGTTATGCTAGGCACTGGTACAAGGATGGAAGCTTGAAAGTCCAGCGTCTCCATTCATGGAGTGAAGAGACAACATGGCGGGTAATGTTATACACGGCAAAGACTAGAAAGACAACTCTAGCAGAGTCAGTGGTTGGGTGGAAGAGACATTTTAAATAAAGTAGTTTAAAAATGCTCTTCTGAGCATAGCAGTAAATGAAGGGCATTTGAAATCTTTGTCATATAACACTTTAAGCACAAGCATACCTCCCCCGTCATTTATGTAGTATGAAATACTATAAAATAACTATTAAACAAAATATAAAAAGATAAATAAAATAAGCTATTAAATAAGCAAACCAAATTCCATTTAAGAGATATTTGTTAAATGTTTATCCTGTCGAAGGCACTGACTTGATACTAGAGTAGGGAAGAGAAAAGGTAAACGGCGTATGTGTCTCTCTGCCTGGGGAGATGAACACTTTAGTGTGAGTCAGTGTGGTTTGCCAAGAGTGGGCAAACTGAGCAGCCCACAGCGATGCAGTGGGTGGGAGACAGCAGGCACTGCTATTTGGCCAAACCACAAGCCCAGTGCACTATAAGGTAATTGTTAAAGTTTGTTCCCTTGTCTCCATCCCCCTTCCCTTCCCAACCAACACTATGAAGTCCTTCAGTGATGATCATATTTTTTTCATAATGTTTATTAAATCATAACTGTATACATTTGTGGGATACAGTGTGATTTGATCTACAATGTGGAATGCTTAAACTAGTATAACCATCACCTCACTTATTTTTGTGGTAAGACATTTATAATATACTCCTAGTTGTTTTGAAACGTACCCTTGCGTGGTGTGAAACCAATATATAAACACTTACACATTCATACGAATGAGGATCATATTTTTAAGTCCTTGATACATAATAGAGGCTCTTTGATTAGGTTAATGGATGAGGCAGTGAAGACCAAAGATAAACTTTAAGTTTTGTTGTTTTTTTTTTTTTAAGAGACAGAGTCTCACCTTGTCGCCCTTATAGAGTGCCGTAGCATCACAGCTCACAGCAAACTCCAGCTCTTGGGCTTAGGCAATTCTCTTGCCTCAGCCTCCTGAGTAGCTGGGACTACAGGTGCCCGCCACAACGCCTGGCTATTTTTTGTTGCAGTTTGGCCAGGCTGGGTTCAAACCTGCCACCCTCAGTATTTGTGGCCAGTGCCCTACCCACTGAGCCACAGGTGCCGCCCCTTAAGTTTTTTTTTAAAGTATAATTTTGAAGAATTATGAAAACAAAAAGCTATAATATAGGTTTCCTTTTAAAAAGTATTTTTCTTTATTAAATTATAACTGTACATTAATGCATTTATGGGGTACAATGTGCTGATTTGATATACAATGTGGAATGCTTACATCGAACTGATTAACATAAACATCATCTCACCTACTTATGTGTTGTGGTAAGACATTTATACTCTATTCTTAATAGTTTTGAAATGTACCGTTGCATTATGCACTTAGGTGAGGTCAAACCAAATACCCTCCCTCCTTCCGGCCTCCCCTGTACCCTCTCCCTCCTTTGCCCTTCTTCTTTCTGGACTGTAGTTATGTTTTACCATTTGTATGTATGTATAGGTGACTATATGTTGGTTTCATAGTAGTGTTGAGTACATTGGATACTTTTCTTCTATTCTTGAGATACTTTACTAAGAAGAATATGTTCCAGAGTTTCCTACAAACATCAATAACTTCATACCTTCCTGAACACTTAGATTTCTCCTCCATTAATTGGTAATTCTTAAACTTCCTTTATAATTTGTTTTTGTCCTAAAGGCCAAGCAGTGTTCCTAGATATATCTGGTAGATGTTGGATGACTACATTATTGCGAAGTATAATTATAAATTATTATAATTAAAATGATTTTTAAGACTAAATTATTGTTTGTGTATCACACACAAACTTTTAGAATGTATTTTCTTTTTCTTTTTTTTGAAATACATAAAGAATTTATTTAACCTTTTTTTTTTTAATACATGTATTTTATTATTCTTCATTGCATTATTCCCCCACCCCCACCCCTCCATGGTAAGACAGAATTGATTTACAGAAAAAAATACAGAAAACACCAAAGCTCCTGGTAGAGGGAGAGATTTCAAGTGGGGAGAGAGAAGCTCTCTCCATTCCTCTCCCGGTCTTTCCCCATCTCCTCCTCTAGGCCTCTAGCCTCAGGGTATATATAGGTGTATGGGTTCCTTGGCCAGGAAACGAATGAATACAGTCCCTT